>CM075437.1:600000-905000 GCA_037832385.1 Rhizophora apiculata
CCTGCAATCAAATCTGCTGAGGGCTGAGTGACAAATGGTCCAACTTATGGCTTTTAGAGAATTTTATTTTCAAATGATTGGGAATGATCAGAAGGGCAACTCTAATATCATGAGACAATTATCTTAATGCATGTTCCATTTACTAGTCAGGTGCTTGTTCAGAAATGAAAGAGTTTAATTTCTTATCCAATTAACTTGTCTTGTGTGGATCTTTTATTTTTTTTTTCATGCTAACATAGTCAATAGATTCCACAATCATGTTAAGTTGTTAAAATGGAGAGAATGGAGAAACTCCAGTTGGCCATATGTGGGTATCTATTGTTGAACCAGGCATGAGATGCTTGTGGCTGGCTGTCAGATGCTGATTGCCTTCAACATGTTTTGCATTCAGTTTGATGTTTTAATTAATTATATTGCTTTAGGAAAACCTTTCTACAATAGTTCTTTCAACATAGTCATCTCCATGATAAATCAAGTTAGATCAAGAGTATTTCAACAAATGCAAGGGAGGAATTGAAGCAGTACTAATAAACTGTTGAAGCATTAACAGCTGACATAAATGTGAAAGATGATTATCTGCCAGATATTGGCTATTAAGGTGATAATATCCTATTTCGATGGAAGAATATTCTAGGGAAAAAATTGTGGGAGTGATTAGAGATTGTAGAGTTTTCTGCTGACTTATGTGTACTCACTTTTTACTAATTTTTGGGTACTACTGACATCATGCATTTTTCAAATGCCACATTTCATACCAAAACCAAAGTCATGGATTTTGATAGGAGGAGTCCATGTTGGAAACAAAAACTGCTCAATGCAGCAGTTAGAAAAGAAATTTTAGTATCCCCACAAATTTTGGTTGGTGGAATCCATTTGGATTTTGTGTGTCTAAGGCATTTGAAATTTGAAAGGCTGTAATGGTCCTCATTTGCATTATGAATTTGGTAATTTTTAGTTAAATTGAGAGAGTAGCATTTGCATTGATATGGACATATCCAACATAGACTAACTAATGCTCCAATCAAGAGGAGTGATCAATCCTAAGTGGATGGTGAGAGGAGAGGCAGAAGAAGACCTGGGTTGACTTGGGAATCTTTAGTTAGGAAGGATTTAGAACAATTAGGTTTCATACCTAACTTAGTGCGTAATAGAATGGATTGGCAAGAAATGATTCATGTAGCCAATCTGATTCATGTAGCCAATCTCTATTAAATTTGGGATTAAAGCTTTGCTGCTGCTGCTGTTCTTAATTTCTGTTCTATTGCAGTATATGTGGAAACAAATTTAGAGAAGTGACAGATATGGTGGGAAGATAAATCTCAAAAATCAAGTAGGTGGGTTCTCATATCTATACTTAAGATTTAAGGCTGAAGGGTGGCAAGGACCGAAAGTAGTTTTAGAAAGATCTTATACAGATTTATATTATCAATCAAAGATCTTATGGAAAATTAGTAACTGACTTATCCCAACTGTATTTGCATGTGTGATGGGTATTCTAAATTTCCACATCAGCATTGCTTCTAGGAAATTGCTCCTTTGTAGTCCAGCTTACATATCCTTAATGTTCTTGGTGAAGATGTCTTTTGCTTGTCGAGTTATCATTTTCATTCTTGTGTTTAAATGTAAAGCAAATTGTTGGATGCCATGTTCTTTTCCGAGTTTGCTTAAAAAAGGTTATTGTACTCTTTAAGTCTTGATGTAGTACAAATGTACAAAATCTCCTTTGGCCCTTCTACAGTTGATAAAATCTTATACAGTAGCCTCTGCATCAAATTCAGTAGTTTGTGTATCTCTTTGACTGTGACTTTGTTGTCTCATTTGTATATTCTACATTAACTTCTTACTTTATCTGGAAAAAGCCTGTGTACAAATTTTCAAACTTTCATTTCTTTATAGATTGTGCTGATTTTATCAAAATAGTTAGCTTGATTGCCAGAACTGAATATCTTTTGGTTAGATGGGTTGAGATAAGAATGTCATATTTTATTTTTTTAATGTTTGAAAGTAAAATTCTTATTTGCAGTTTGGTAAGGTTGCCTTTGTAATCATGCAGTTAAAGAGCTTGATATGTTTTATGAGGAGCTATTCTTGTCTTGTTTTCCCTTCCACCCCCACCTCTCTGTAAAGCTCTAAAACTTATAATAACTTGCTTTTCTAATTATTCCTATTATCTGTTGCTATGGCTGGAAAGCATTTCTTTGGACTACCTGTTTTTCTCTAGCTCTTTTGTCTTAACGAAACTAGGTTCAGTCATCTATTTCTCTAAGTTGTATGCTTTACCGAGTAAAAATATCTACCAGGGATGTGGTACAGCAGTTAATCCATCTTTGATATTGATTAGTTTGGATAAATCATCATTAGAAGTTGTGGATAGCCACTGAAATGGGAAGAGCCTTACGTGTACAAAATAGTAGTCTCTAGATTCTGGATTGGCATCCATTTTGGTTTAAATTTACTTCCTTCTGATGCAAAATTAAGTACATACATAACTCTACAGGATCAGTAACTGACATTATCAAAGCACAATGGCCATTGCTGCTAGCACATCTGACTGTCTTTTTTCCATTGTGAGAATTTGACAGCCATATCTTATGCTACATAAAAATTCTGCAGTGCTTTTTCTGTGCCACTTTTCCATGCCCAGGACTAGCTGACTTCTATTCTGCTTCTGAGATTCATTTCTTACCCTTAATGCTCTCCTTCTTGCCATTTTCAAAGTTGGAAATTTATGTCAAATTCTGGCAATAGATCACAATAATGTAAAGTGACACTCATAGACCTAACTAACACTGCATAGCCAAGTAGCTTTCTGATTTTGGAATAATATAAACCCGTCAGACTCCCTCCCTCACTCTCATTCTCACCCTCTCTCTCTCTATCTCACATTTTTTTTTTTTTTTTTTTATTATCTCTTATGAGTTTGAGACATCATATGTTATCAAGGCCATATTTCTGCTGTTGTTCATGTAACATTTGATGCTCTTTTGTGTACAAATTACTGTAGGAAGATAACATTTTTCTTTTGTGAGCAGTTGTTCCCCAAGATTTGTGCATACTGAACATTAATGTGCTATTGAGACATTAACTGTTCTTTGTATTGTTTCTAAAAAACAATACTATTGTTGTCAACACAACTTATGAATGAACTATACAAACTGTGCTGCCAATCACGGGTCACATTGTTATTCAAGGCATTCACAGAATCACAGGGTACACTATACAATGGAGAAAATGTGTAGATACCACACATGCTTATGGGATTTGTTTGCACGTAAAGAATTTTCCTTTTCAGGTTCTGTATACATGCAGACTTGTTATATTTGAATGTGTTTAGCAACTGTTGGGTAAGTAATCATACAGTGGAATCATTTGATCAGGCTGTTTTGTAGAGTATTCATGTAGATGATGCATCTGCGCCAAAGTGTTTCCATTCTGTTTGTTTATTGTCCTTTTGATTTTTTTGCCCTAATTGAATCTTTAGTGCATTACACATATTTGGTGGTATTAATCTCTGTATTCCATGGCATACAGATTATTTCTTCTTGGTTTGGAAAAGTACGGAAAAGGTGATTGGCGAAGTATATCCAGAAACTTTGTGGTGACGAGGACACCCACGCAAGTGGCTAGTCATGCGCAAAAGTATTTTATTCGTCTGAACTCAATGAACAAAGATAGGAGACGTTCCAGCATTCATGATATTACCAGTGTCCACAATGGGGACATCTCTTCATCACAAGGACCAATAACAGGTCAAACAAATGGTTCTACTGCGGGAGGATCTACAAGCAAAGCATCGAAACAAGTCCCTCAACATCTGGCTGGCCCCCCAGGAGTTGGGGTCTATGGTCCCCCACCCTTGGGCCAACCAATAGGAGGTCCACTTGTCTCAGCAGTTGGCACTCCTGTGAATCTTCCTGCACCTGATCACATGGCTTATGGCATCCAAACCCCAATGCCAGGAGCACTGCCCGGAGCCGTGGTTCCCAGTGCACCAGTGAACATTGGACCCATGGCATATCCTATGCCTCCCACAACTGCTCAAAGGTAAAGGCCAAAATTTAGGTGCAAAATATACAAAAGAGGCAGAAGGCTATTTGCTTGTGTTTATAGTTGTGCTTATCAGCAAGCAAAGTTTGTCTAATGTGGTTTGATTATCTTTTATGTTAGTCTCAAATATGGCATAGCCATAGCTAAGAAAATTAGATTTACATGCAGATGTGTAGAAATCAGCCATGAGGAATGTGACAAGCATTTTATGGGTAGGACAGCAAATTTAGTGTTCTATTGTTCTTGACATTAAAACGTTTTTTCCTCTTTTTTTTTTTTTTTGGGGTGTAAGAAGGCAGGTAGTTGTCCTTTTACAGTCAAATCTGTAGAGCACCCATTTATGTTGGACTATTTGAGTAAAGCATGTGGGCAAATGTTTGTGCTGGACCTGGAGTTGCCATTGACTTTTTTGAGTTGCGTTTTAAATTGTTATCCCAAATTATTGCTGTCCAGTAGTCAGCTTTGTCATGTGAAGGATATTATTGAACAAGTTTTGAGAAGGCAGATGCTGAAATCATAAATATGCTACGTTGGCTTAAGTTTTTTTTTTTTTTTTGGCGTGTTGCCATTTCTTGAAAAAAGAAAAGTCTGGCTTTTTTTTCTTTTTGAAGTTAATTTTTCCTTTTCCATTTTGTTTTCTTAAAAAGGATTTTTTTTTTTTTCCAAATTCACCTGTGTTTTTTTCAAAAAAAAAAAAAAAAGAGAAAAAAAGAAAAAAAGAAAAAAATTAAATTCAAATTTTCTTGAAAAAAGTAAAAAATTATTCTTAAATTCTCATTTTTGTTTTTTTTTTTTGTAAAAACCAAAAAAAAAAAAAAGTTCATAATCTAAATTCCCTGTTTTTTGTAAAAAATATGAAATGATATCAAATTAAGTAAATTTAAATTCTAATACCAACTCACAAAAGACGAAAGTGTGCAAAATAGGTTAATTAAAAGTCAAAATTCCATTGAGTTTGCAAAGGGATTTCTAAAATCCATTAGAAAAAGGGATAAAAAGCCTTTTGAAAAAAAAAAAAAAAAACTTTCATTAATAATTGGTAACTTAATATTTTTGTCTCAATAGATGGCTTAGATAAAACCTTATCTATAATAATTTTTAACACTAAAAATACTAATTAATAAAAAAAATAACATTAATACTAGAATTTTAAATTTAATTTGAAATTTATTTTATCAATAATATTTTAAATTACTAATTAAGTTAAAATATTCTAAAAAAATTAAATAACTAACAAAATTAAAATAATAAAGATTATATTATGAATTATAAAATAATAAAAAATAAATTTCATGACATGTTTAACATTAGACTTATTCATTTGAAAGCAATTCATTCTTAAGTTAATAATAAAACACTTAACAATTGATTCAATTTTCTTATAAAGTACCATTGTCATCTCACAACAACTTGCATTAGTGTTGATGTCAAATCCAATTAGCATTTCAAGTCAAACTAGAATTTACTTGGTCAATTTTCTATCCCAACAAAATCAACATAATTTAAAATTAAAGATATAGAATAAAAGGAATCTTATGACTTATCAATTATGTATTGATTCTTTAAATTGATAGAATCAATTCACAATATTATAATTGTTTGATACTAAATTGATATAATCAATAGACAAAACTATAATTGCTTAATGCCAATTAAAATATTTACTAACACGTAAGAAATCAAATGATTAAATCATAATATGATCATCAATTAATATTTTCTTTTCTTTTTAATTAATCTCTTCTTGACTAATAATTGATGTTAAATTAATGATGTATAGAATTCAAATACTAATAAATTTATTATATTTACCCATAATCAAATTTTTGGTTTATTAAATTTAAATTAGTAGAAATAAATATCATTATATCAATTAATTGCATTATTTTGAAGTTTGATGTACCCAATTTCATCTTAGTAACATTTTTATATTTAAAATAAGCTTCAAGTTTAGCAAATCACCTCACAAAATCTTTAACAAATAAATTTTCATTAAACAAAGGAATATCTTTAAGATTAGGAATGTGTCTAAAAAAGAAAAAATTGCAAGTAATATATCCAGTATAATATTTGTTGTAACATAAGCATACAAAATCAATCTAGACAAAATTTTCTTTCACAATCAACATTCTTAAAGAAATTGCTTCAAACTTCATAGGATGATGTCAACATAGGTTATGCTTGTTTTGATATTACTTAATATAGTATAGAAGTGTGAGAAATGCAAGATAATATTAGGTTAGGCAAATTCAAATTCTAATACCACCTAGCTTAGACAAAATCATGCAAAATTAAATAACAAAAAACTTAACACTCAATTGAACTTTTAAAGAAGTTTGTAGAATTTACTGGGAAAATGGATGCCTAAATTTCATAAGAAAATTTTCCTGAATAGTTAATAATTAACAAACACTTCATATAAGACCTTATTTATAATATTTTTTAAGTCTAAAAGATAATAACTAATAAGAAAATAAATAAACATTAATACTACCATCCATAACTTAAGCTAAAAGTTACCATATCAATAATATCTCTTAAACTCTTAATTAAGTTAAAATATTTTTTAAAAAAATTAAATAAATAACAAAATTAGAATAATTCAAATTACAATATGAATTGTAAAATAATAGAAAATAAAATTTATAACAGGTCCTATATCACATATTGAATAAATCTATCTCAAGACATTAAATTTTTTTAATTAATTTTATGCTTTACAATGATTTTTTTTTTTTTACTTTATATTCTTTTAAATTAGCATTTCTTAACATATGTTATAAATCTATGCATTATATAAGTCTAATTCTAATATATGTGTGTATCTATATCTATATATATATATATATAGACACACATACATAAATATACACTTTTTTAACTAATAAAGTATTTGTCAAAATTTTGATTTTATAATAAATTCAAAAAATATAATTACTCTTATTACTCATTTGATTAAGTTTTTTTTATTAAGAATTGATATCTATATTGACAAGTTGACAAAAACGCTCACCTTATTCTTCTTTAACCACATTATGCCCTTTGTTTGTGTAGCAGTTTCTCCTTAATTTGAATGGAGGGAAATAAAAAGGAAGAAAATAATAATTTTAAATTCTTCATTTTATTTTAAAAAAAAAAAAATTCTCACAAATTTGCCTATTAAAAAAAAAAAAGAAAACAAAATATTCTTAATTCTCTCTCTCTCTCTCTCTCTCTTTTTGCTTTCTTCAAACAAGAAAAAATAGAAAATAATAATCATAATTAAAATGCCTCCATATTTTTTTCTTTTATTTTTTGAAAAAAAAAAACTAAAAAAGAGAAAAAAAATTATTTCAAATTTCTTTTTTTAGAAAAAGAAAGGAAAAATTTGTTCGCATTTTTTCTATTTTCTTAAAAAAAAAATCTCTTAAATTCACCTATTTTTTTTCTTAAATATAAAAAAAAATATCAAATTTCCCTTATAAAGAAAAAATATTTATAATTTATTTTTTTATTTTTCTTAGAAAAGAAAAAAAGAGAAAAAAAATTCTAAAATTTTCATTTTCCTTTTTTCTTGAAATAAAACCATAATTTAAGTACCATTTTCTTTTAATTTTGTAGAAGTCTCCTCTTTAAATATAAGGTAAAGTGTCAAAATCTATTACATGAGTTCATGTTGTCGGGAATCTCTCTCTCTCTCTCTCTCTTCCATAATAGGGGCATGTGGTTTTCTCAATTTTTTTCCAACATAATGGGAGCAATATTAAGTTTATATGGTTCTTTACATTCATTTCTTGTCCAGTTCTTTATATATATATATTTTTTTACACAATTCTCGTGTATCAAGTGTTCCATTGAAATCGATTTTTATAAGCTTTGATTTTCTTTTGTCTAGAAGTATACTCTTAATCATATCTGCGTTATATGGTCACCTATTTTTTTTTCTTTAAAAAATAAAATAAAAAAAGGCACAAAGAGAGAGCTTTGTTAGGTATAGGTACGAATAAATGTCTTATAATCACTTGTTGATTATCTCAACATTTTACACATTTATATTTGTTGAGAATTATTACAACGTAAAATAATTAAAAAAATGAAAAAAGAAAAAAAATTAAGAAAAGGGCACACAAAGTGGCTTTTGATCAAAAATACTGGTTTAAAAAATTTACCCATAAAACGAAGGAATAAGTTCAGCAACTATTTGAATATGTAGCTACAGGAAAATTACATTATTCAATAACAACACCACCCTAATTATTAAGTACCCATATTGACGCTTCCCAATGAATTTTGCAGATCGAACAAGAGAAATCATATTGAAAAAGCTGAGAGGAAGTTTTCATGTCATCTAATTAAAAAAATGGATAATGGGGCAAAGTTGTTTTGTCAACTTTCTTTTTAATTATTTCTTTAAAATTTACATTATATAATTTGCATATTATAGTTAGCCCTTATTATTGCTATACTTGTGACCTAGTTACTATACAAGTATATACGATTATTATAAGCATTCGCGGAGTTAAAGAGTACCGGAAAAAAATCATTGAACTCATTTGTATAGGAAGTCATTCAAATCGGTCTTCCTCATTATTAATCTCTTGAATATAAGTGGATGCTGAGTGATAGCTTTTCCTGTGTTGCTATGACCGAATTTTTCTTGCAATTATTTTTTTCAATGAATAAAAAGAAAATATTACTTTCAAATTCTCTTATTTTTTAATAACGATATTTTCAAATTTTTCTTCCTCTTTTCTTAAAAACGAAGAAAAAATTTCTCTCAAATTCAACTTTTTTTTCTTGAAAAGGAGAAAAAAAGAAAAATGAAAACTCTTATATTAATTTTTTTTAAAAAAAATAAAAAATATATTCACACTTTAAGTTTTTTTTTTTAAAATTTTTCTCTCTTTTTCTTAAAAAAAAAAATGAAAAATTCTTATAATTTATTTGTTATCATTTTTAAGAAAAAAAAATTGTAATTTAATCTTTTAATTTTCTTTTGTAAACATCTCTTATATAAATATATTTTAAAGTGTTGAACTCTATTAAATTGAGTTTTGAAACTCTTTTTTAGGTTAATAATTTCTCCTTTATATATTTTTTTAAATTCTTTAAATCATGTCTTCATAATATACTTAGGTATTTAGAATTTTTTTTCCTTAAAAAAAAAAATTTTTGTTTGATATTTATATAAACAATTCTCTTATATTTACTTATAAATTATCTTAAAGATTTCTTTGCTTTTACTATTGTATTATTCATATTGTAGGATATCTATATTTATGAAAAATCATTGTAGTTTAAAATAATTAAAAATTTTTTTTTTAAAAAGTGGATGAACTAGTTTCTCATCTATTTAAATATATAGTTATATAATTATTATATTATTTGTACTAACATAATAATTAAAATATATTTTAAAATGTAACATAACTCATATTTTCAATTATATTCAAGTAAAACTATATTAAAAGGTGTAAGTAAGTTGATTGAGGTCAATTTGATATTTATGTTCAAGTCACTACATCGTAAAGCATTTTTAGTGGTGGTTAAATTTCACTGCTTAAGGTCATTAAAATTGTTGGTTTTTTTAAGTGCATTTTTGATAGACTTTGCAATAACCTTTACGTAAAGGTTTTAAAGGTTATTGACATGGGAAAAAAATTGTTGCAATAGAAGTTTTACTCAACAATTTTTAGCATTGATAGAATTAGTTTTTGAGAATTTTACATAGCATTTCATAGGTGCATAGGCAACAATCATTTAGCTAATGAGGACAATTTAAATTTGCTATTACTATAGTTTTGGATCGTAAAAGCAACTATGTCAATAACAAAAGGCAGCATTTTTGAGACAAAATGATAGTGTTTTTGAGATTCAAAGGCAACGATTTTGACACTTAAAAATAGTGGTAATAAGATATAAAGGTAGTGGTCATGAGAAATTAAGAGCAATTTTGAGTAATAAAAATAATAATAATGAGACATAAAGGTATTAGTTTTGAATAATAAAAGCAATGGTCTTATGTAATAAAGACAACAATTTTAAGTATTAAAGATAATAGTTTTAAGTACTAAAAGAAACAATTTTAAATAATAAAAATAATAATTTTGACACTTACGTTTTGAGAACTGAAAGAAGTATTTTTAAATCTAATAATGACAAGTTTTAGTAATAAGTGTTTCGATTTTAAATTATTTATACTAATTTTTTACTTCAATTATTCATAATTAGTATATAATTTTTGAAATAATAAATATTTTGTCTATTTGCCAATCATCCAAATAAACATTAAAAGGCTATAAGCATAAAATCTGTAAAAGTTGTATCCTTAAGTTAACATGTTTAATATAGTCTACATGATAGTCAATTAATCAAATAAAAGGCTTAGTCCATAACATATCTACTTAATAAGCATTATTATTATTAGCATTGTCATCATCATACAAAAAAAGAAAATAATTAAATGAGTATATTAATAATGTGAACCCATTGAAAACTAAAGACATAATCAAAAAAATTGAAATTGAGTAACTAAGATTTACAAATCAAGTAAACATATGACATCCTTTGCTAGGCATACTTGGTTAAGTGGACTGTAGGCACCCTTTAAAAATTGATGATTCCTTAGTTGGTTATATAGACATGGAGCACTAAAAGAGTCATTAGGTGAACCAATAATTGGAAAAAAAAAAACATAGCAAAAATGTTGGCTTTGATTTTTAGACTAGGATTGAGTTATTGTAAGCTTAGGAGAATCATAGTGAAGATTTCTTATGCCATTATAAATTTATGCGCTTCTAACCTCTTTTGCACTTCAATTTTTAACTTCTTTTGCACTTCATTTTCCATAGTTTGTTGAATTGAATGCAAAAAAATCTGCAAACACTCTTATAATATCCTAAACAACATTCTTTCCCTTTAAGGAAGTAGGGTTTGCACCTCTTCCCTAAAGTCACACCTATCTAGGATGCTCCTACCTCATGACAATTACAATAAGATTAACCATTTGGTTATTGACTCTTTTTGATTGAATTTCCTCTATTTTAGCCTAAACACAACAACAACATGTAGTTTAAGAATATTAATGTATAAAAGTTGATTTTATACTCAAATATGATGTAATACTTATATATATTTTTTTTGACTTGTAATCTCATTAAATTGCTTATACAATATGTTAAGTTTTTTTTAGCAAATAGCCTTGAACATGTCCATTTGAGAAGGTGACTTTTTATTGGGATTTGCATTTTTCGATGAATAATCAAAAAATGATAACAATCATATAAACAACTCAATCAAACCAATCAAAATCAACTACATGAAAATACACATGATTGTAAATTGTAAAATTTGAAAATTTCTAGCAAATAACAATTAGTAAAATCAAATACATTATTTATAATAACATGTATATTCTTATTATTTGCTCTTGAATGCATGCAAAGGTCTTCTAACCTATTGTATACATATTTGTTCACTTTTGTCAATTTGTCATGTTGGTTTTTGTCATTGCCTATATATACATATGTAAAAAAATGGAATTAAAATTATTTCTTATATAAACAAGCAGTAAATTCATTAGATACATGTTTTGGTTATAATGAATTTGTGATTCTTCTAAATTTCAATATGTAAGCACAGTAAGAAATTACTCTATAGCTACATTTTTTGGATAGTGCTTTAGTCTGACTTTGTCAGTTTTGTATTTGGTGAAGTGATCTCTCTTTAACTAGTATACAATCTCTAACTTATTGCAATTATTATTAGTACCCATTTTTTTTCTTCTTCAAGAACTAAATTTTTTTTTTCTGCATTATTGATTAGAATATAATTATTGTAAGTTTGAAATATTTTATAAATAAACAACTTATATAGAGAAAAAAAAAATCATTCATCATATTACTTGCATAAACTCTCTTATTTTATCCTTATTATCCTTGGCACTTTATACCAATTCTTCACATTCAATGTTACTCTATTAGAATTTTTAACTAAGGTATCAAGAAAATTGTTGAATTAATGTAGCATCTTCTCATAAGGACCAATGGGTTGGTTATTAACATTCAAAAATATAGGTTTATACTTTTCCATACTTCTTATGTGCGCCTCACTCATTGTTGTAGATCCTTGCTTCTTTGTTTGCTTTGAAACAATACCAACACATTGAAAATAATTGTAATAACCAACAAAAGTAACTCAATATAAAATCTATTGAAACTAGCCAAGCTAGTACCTTTATTAGTTCATTCTTACACTTGTTGCATTAGTTATTGCACTAAATCTTCCATTAATTGTTGCTTTCTTGCATTAGACAAACTTTGCCTCCTAGACATCAAATCTAAATTCATTTTATAAGATCCTCATCAATCTAAAAAATAAAAATAAAAAGAAAAGAATATAAAAAAACTTGATTAAGACAAAATAAATGTAATAGAGTAACATAGTATTAATTCTCTTTTCATTCATTAAATGATGTAAGAGTAATTTGTGTGCATACCTTTAATATAAATTGAAAACTCTAAGTGTGCAATCCTTAGTGCAGTTTGGCCATATGCAATATATGAGATTTCATATTGTTTTTATTGTCCATTTTTTGTATTTAGGCTCCTTTCCTATTCAACACTCTTATCTTCACTCAATTGTCGCCTTCTTTTCAAAATTTCAGACATTGAGTTTGCCATCATTGTTAGATTAGTCCTTCCTCTTTGGCTCTTAAAGGTTTTGAGCCCCTTTATGTTTTCTCTTTGTAAAATAGAAAATTTAAAAATGTTAGTTTCATATATAAAAATTGAATATTTATTAAACATTTAAAAGAAAAAGTTACAAATGCTTTTGTTATAACATCCCAATGAATTAATTATGTAAGTCTACTTTTTAATCATTTGCATCTATTTAATCCCATAAAGTGACATCAAAATCTAATTCTTAACTAAACTAATCCTTGTTTTCATATTGCATAATGTTTGTTTGTAAGTCTAGTCTATTACTTGGCATGCCTTCACTTATCCAAGTGGATTGTTCATTTTCTATAGAAGATCTTACATTCTGCCCATGTTTATAAGGCTCTCCCTAAAATATGTCTCATAAATTTTCACTATTTTCTTCAATAATATCATATAACTCTTGAGAAATTTATCTTATTACATAAGAACATCCTTTCTCAACTAGATTATTAACATAAAAAATTTAATGGACTTAATTGGGTAGTACAAAAGAATTATTTGGATAATACAATTTGGTTGAGTTAACATATATAAGTCCTTAATCATCTTTCTTGATATGAATTGTGACATATAAGCTTCCAAGAAATTGAAGGAGGAAGTTAAGAGATCAAGTAGTTAGGGTTTGAAACCAAGGAAGCAAGATAGAAAATTAAGCAATTAGGGTTAAAAATTGCTTAAAGATTATTGTTTTTAATTCTTGACAACAATGGGAAATTGTTTAGGGAAATCAAGAAATCATTTAGGGAAATTGGGAAATCATTTAATATGGAGCAATCGAGAAATCATTTCATAGGGAGCAATCTTTTAGGATACGATGGTTAATTAGGGTTAATGTTTGTAAAATCTTTCAAAATTAATAGGACTTAATATTTTAGGATATAAGGGTTAATTGAGAAGGCACTGTACAATATAGTTTGGTGGTTTTAAAAACCACTACATTAACATTTTAAAACTTTTAAAATTTTTACAAAATTATGATTTAATAGTTGCCAATAAAATCTTTTAATATTGGTTATTGCATTTAAACAAATAATGTAGCAGTTTGGTATTGCTACTTTAAAACTCTTGCTTCAAATTGACAAGGGGGTATAAGGTGTTTAACTTATTCAAAACCACTAAATATAAATACAAATGCAACCAACTTTAAATTATTGCGTTTAAACTACTACTTAAAAGTAAAGTGAGTTGAAAATTGCCAATTATTGCCTTTAACATATATCAAGACGATTTTAAACTATTACTAAGAAATAATTGTATAAAGCCTTATATTGTTATACATTATGCAAATAATTTTATTTGACAATTAGAATTACTACCTTAAGCTACTTTAGATACATATTAAATTGTTATAAAGTAATCGTTGTTATAAGTATTTTATGGTGTAATAAGTCAAACAATTAGTGATAGTTTAAAAATTTTCATCATGGTTACTAAATCAACATAAGAATGAAACTAATTAAATTGTTAGTTTTAGTTGTAATTTATTTTAGTCAATTTAAGATGTAAACTATGATTATTAAAAGTAAAATTATTATCTATATATTTTGTTGACTTGTTCAACATATTATATCTATATTTAATGTGTATTTATTTAAGAAGAATGAAATAAATAATAACTTTTATTTCATTACACATAAATATAAGGTGAAAAAATAATTTTTTTAATTGTATTTATAAAAAAAATAATTAATTTATTTTTTTTTGTGTCTTTTAATTTTTTAACAAGTGTAATTAACTAATTTATTTTTTTACCTAAATTACAGATAATATTCAAACAATTTTCAAGAAATTTTGGCCAATTTAATTTAATTTTTGTTGAATTTCCCATTCCTCTGTTCTCAACAGATATCATAAAATACGCGATGCGTGGGTCAACACTAGCTAGCATGGTTCTTATTTTTATGCACTAATAGCAATAACGATTATTATAATTGTCTAATTGAAGCTCCGCTCTTCTGTTTGAAAACCCATATGTATATTTAATGCCCTAACCATGGAAATTGATAACTGTGGTGAATAAACCATGGCTGAATTAGACAATGGAAACTTAGTTTTGCATTAAAGAAAAGGAAAAACGTTGGGCAAAACCTCGGTTCAGTGGGTCTCTCTCTGTCTTTGTCTGTGGGTGAGTCGTGGGTGGGGGTTGTCAAAGAAGAAGCCCTCTCAGCCTTATCTCTGACATTTGCTTCAAACTTTGTTCCTCTGACCCCACACGCGCTATTGTCTCCTCTCCTTTTAATGGGGTCTTCTTCTTCTTGATCTTCCCCCACCCCAAAGTCACCGTTCAAGAATCTAATCTCCATCATGCCTGCTAGGGTATCAATTGCCCAATTGGGTCCCGCTCTCGTCGCCCCACCATCTTCCTCCTCCTCTTCGTCCTCTTCTCCATCTTTGACTCCAACCACCAACACCGCCGCCGTCACTTCCGCTACTGCTTCACCTTGGTTTGGCAAGAAGACGTGTTCAATCAAATTCCGTGGTAGGAACATCCTTAGGCCCTGCAATGCTCCTTTCGTGGCACGAGCATCCTCCGCTTCCGCTGCTGCTGCTGCGTCAATCGAGAAGGAGGAGACTCCGGAGGCCGAGCCGCCTTCCACATTTCTGCGTGACGACTCGGAGAGCGGCGGTGACGTGAGGGCTCGCTTCGAGAAGATGATAAGGGACGTCCAGGACCGCGTCTGCGAGGCCATAGAGGCTGTGGATATTGGTTCCAAGTTCAAGGAAGACGTCTGGTCAAGGCCTGGTGGTGGAGGCGGCATTAGCAGAGTCTTACAGGACGGGGCTGTGTGGGAGAAGGCTGGCGTCAATGTCTCGGTCGTGTACGGTGTAATGCCGCCGGAAGCATATCGCGCTGCCAAGGCTGCTTCCTCCGAACAGAAGCCGGGGCCCATACCATTCTTCGCTGCTGGGATCAGCTCTGTAAAATACCCTCTCTGTGTGCTAAAATCAATTCTCTCCTTCTTTTCAAATTGTTAACAAGGATACTGAATTGCCTCTTTTTTTTGCGTGCTTTTTCAGGTGCTCCATCCAAAGAATCCTTTTGCGCCGACATTGCATTTCAATTATCGGTATTTTGAGACCGATGCTCCAAAAGGTCATTTCACCTTTGTTTTTGATTCGTTTATGCTTGGGGTGTGGTTTGCCTTGTTGGTGTTGCTGTGCTTAAAGATGTTTAATTCTTCGTTGCTTGTTGCAGTGCTGATATTTTATCGTCTGAAAGAAAAGATTGTTCTAGTTCTTCATGCTTGAATAATCTGCATTTAAATCCTTCTAGCTTTTGTAGAAAGGCATTTTATATTTGCAGAAATGTTTGGATTTTCATTTAGCTATTGTCATTATTGACATCCAGATGCTCCTGGAGCACCTAGGCAATGGTGGTTTGGTGGTGGCACTGATTTGACTCCTGCTTATATCTCTGAGGAGGATGTGAAGCACTTCCATTTGGTATGTGCTAAAATTATCTTGCTTATTATTACTATTATTATTATTAGTTTGTTTGTTTTCAGTTTTAGAATTTGTACTGAACCCTAGGCCAGACAAGGTCAATAAGAGTGAGGAAAGATGGGTGCATTGGTTTCTCATCTCATAAGCAAGTTTAGACAAAAGCTTCCTATCTTTTTAGCATCTTGTTCATTCTTGTTATATTCTTTATGATGATCCTTCAGAAGGGAAGGAAAGACATTCTGGATCCATTGAAACACAAATTTTAATTTATTACTTCCATAGAAATAATAGTCCTCCCCACACTAGCCCCTCCCCCATCATCCAATGTGCTGTTCAATGCAGTTTCCATGAATGCAATTTAATATTGCAGATGTAGAATAATTTGTTTGCTCTGTAATAATGCACGTTATCTGTTTTGTAGATTCAAAAAAGGGCCTGTGATAAGTTTGATCCTACCTTTTATCCCCGATTCAAAAAATGGTGTGATGACTATTTTTTCATTAAGGTATACTTTCCTCTTCACTAAAGCAGTATTATGTTTTCTTATTAGACATTTTGATTTGGAGATTATATGTTACCCATTATATATAAATATTCTATGTTCTGCTGGTTTGTTCTGCCAATGTGTTTGTTGTAGCTTATCTGATTTTGTGCTTACCCTGAAATTCCTACAAAAAAGAAAAGTGTAGGAAAAAAAAATACATAACTTGTATCTGATGATGCTTAGTTTTTATCTCTTTGTTCATGTCATTTATTCATTTTGGGCACTAATCAGCGAAGTAAATCAAATAGGTGCTCCATTTGGCTAAGAGCATAATAATGACTTGGAATGTCATTAGCCTGCTTTAGTTTATTCTTGTTACATTACTCGTTTTGACATGATGCATGGCTGAAGTGGAGTTGGACGGTTCATTATGCTTAATTTGCATGTTAGACTTGTTTAGCATGAATATATGCTAATTGGAATTGCATAGATTTGAATGTGGTGACAGGGTATTTGGTTTGTGGTCCAGCTCCAGTGATTGTCAGTAGGTTATCTTGAAGTGGGTACATGTGTGAGTACTGAAACATGGGGAGAAATGGAAACACATGGATTTAAGTTGACATAAATCATTTACAACCAGATCTTTTGATGAATCTAACTGGGATTTAAAGAATTAAAATTAATGGAAATTTTGTTTGCAATATAGTTAGGCCATCATTTTGGCAAAAGGGGATTTACCTACTTTAGTATGTTCAAAGGTGATATCATTCTTGTGATGTTGTGAATTGTGCGATCCAGGGTAGCATTATTATCATTTGATTTTATGTTGAGTTTTAATGTTATGTGCAGCACCGAGGTGAGAGAAGAGGGCTTGGAGGGATATTTTTTGATGATCTGAATGACCATGACCAGGAGATGCTTCTTTCTTTTGCCACTGGTATTTGGTTTAGAATATAGAAGTTATATATTTTTGATGATTTATTACCTAGCAAATCACTAATTTTCAGCTCTAAAGTTTTTTAATATGCAAAGCTTTTTGTCAAATTGCAGAATGTGCAAATTCTGTGGTACCTGCGTACATTCCCATCATAGAGAGAAGAAAGGATACACCATTCACAGATCAACACAAAGCATGGCAGCAGTTGCGAAGGGGGCGCTATGTAGAATTCAACTTGGTATAAAACCATTGCTGAGTAAATATTATATTTCATAACTTACAATCATTGTATGTTGGTGTTTAATTTTTCTTCACTTAATTTGTTTTTCCAATGGTAGGTCTATGATCGTGGAACAACATTTGGCCTGAAGACAGGGGGTCGAATTGAAAGCATTCTTGTATCTTTGCCATTAACTGCACGGTGGGAATATGATCATGTGAGTGTACAAGAACAATCTGCATAATACTGTGTATGTGTGATCAATGCCTAGAATTATGAACTAACAGCGAGAGGTATTTCCTTGTTTCAAATGCAGAAACCAGAAGAGGGAACTGAAGAGTGGAAGCTATTAGATGCTTGCATAAACCCAAAAGAATGGCTGTAATGTTTTAAACTGAGCTCTGTCTTTTTTACCTCCTTTCCATATTGTCTTAACCTCTTTTTTCCTTCTCTCTTCCCTTTTTGGTCCTTGTATTCTATGTCTGCTTCATGTTTAACAAGCCTTTTTCTAGTCGTAGTTAGAAATCTGTTGTGGCCAATCTACTGAATGATAAAGGCCGAGGTTTGTTGTAAAAGTAACCTTGTACTTCGATCCGCATGGTTTGTAATTGTCATTAGAGTTTGTCACATTCACGTAATCATTGCTAATTGTTGATCGCTGGATTTATCATAAAGCTTGTTTATGCTGATGCCTTGTAGTTATAATAGCATCAGTAAATTCTTGTTGCCCTTCACTCTTGGGGTTGGTGATACACAGATTCTTTGTTGGTTTCCTGGTTGCCCATCTTTATGTTAAAAGGGGTACTAGAAACATGTTTCAATCAGTTTATTTTCCTTCAAAAATACAATAAAAAAAATCTAATTAGTGGGAGTAATTATGCTACAAGCATTCATTATGATAATTAGAAAGTGCTGAAATCACAGGATTTCTTCCCATTAGTGAAGTGTTGTGTAATTTATGTATGATCTATGAACCATCTCAGTCTGTCAACGCATTAAAATTGTGCTTTTCTCGGACAGGCCATCCCCACCTGCCTCCAGCTTATGCTATTGGCAATTTTGTTTTTTGTTTTTTTTTTTTTGTTTTTTTTTTTTGTTTTGTTTTGTTTTGTTTTTTTTGGTGAGAACTGTTGGCAAAGGAATATTAAAAACGTATGATGCAATCACTCGAGGATGAAATGAAAATATGAAGCAGAATATCAAGAGCCAAAAATGTACTATAAGCAAAATTTACCACGAGTTTACGGCATATTTAAATTTTTAACGCATTGATATTATTAGTCAATAATTTGACTCTCCGGAGCATGGATATCAAGTTATTTTGCATTATTTCTTTTAACGCTTTGATTTTACTCATGAGTTTTCCTTGGACGGTATGGTGGCAGACTGAAATGTTGGATCTGAACAAACTTCAAAACTATTTAAACACATTGAATTAAATGAGTATAATTAATCTAATTTACTAAGAATATTATTTATATTAACTAATTGTTAACATATCAAAAACCTAGCATATGGGCAATTGCTCAAAACTTTAGATAAATATCAAGTTGAACTTGATTTAAAATGTAAGAAATTTTTTGAGATTATTGGAAGGATAAAGAGAAAAAAGAGTGCACCGTGCAATGCAGTTGGGATAAGTAGAAAGAAATGAGTTTGAAGCATGTCGTGCTACTGAAACCTACCTTCAAATTCAAAGACTTCTTGGATGGACACTAAAACCTAAGATGCCGATTCAGGGCATGTGCCTTGTGTTTGCGAATCAAAGTGGTGCCATTGTGAATTCTTCGTATTAAAATTATCCTACAGGCCGCCAATTTTGATATTTCTTCATTTGGTAAAGGCAATAAGCTTGTGATTTCTTTGAACGGATTGATCCTCCAACGTGTCTTAGGGCACAACAGATCATTCCTAGTCTTCTTAGAAGGGCTGCCATTGCTGAGAATGCAACAAAAAAATGAACGAAAGCAAGTGTTATGTTTGCTGAGCGTTTTGATTCTTACATGGGTGTTGTTAATTTTGCTTTAAATTGTGATGAGAGAAGAAAAGGGGAGAAATGAAGCTAGTCAAGAAGCAATTGTGGGTAATGGAAAAGGGGATTTTTGTGTGGTTGATGGTGGGATCTAGATGTTGCTAGTATGCTTGTGTTGGCAGTGTTTTATTTGGCTTAGCGTGAGAGTGATACAAATATGAACTTCATATTTTAAAATGCATGCTTTACCATTAGGTAGTTGCCCTTTTGCCTGGCTTATGTTGCTTAATGTGAAAGGGGCTGCTTCCTCCTTATGGAAGATACGTTATACAATGTAAGAGAGTTACTGGACAGATTTTTTAATATAAAATTAACAATTTTCATTCATTCAAAATAGAAAATAACATTGTTATTTACAAAAGCATCTTAAGTATCCCAAGTATACCTTGCATATCAAGCATTCAAAGTATCCCCAAAAGTATCTCAAGTGTCCATTATAGGGGACATTTGACAATGTTTCAATGTTTCTCAAAAGTCAATTATGTAGGGTGGACTCTTGAGTGCAAACTCCTTGTATAAGCTCTGCCATAAAAGTGGATCTATCATCATCTCCAGGAATACTAGACATTCTCTGGTTCATTTCTTATCGCAATTCCTAAGGATTGATGACATTAGACCCCCAACTCTGTGTAGGTAGTTAAAACCTTACACTTTTGCTTCTTTTCGTCTACAAAGAAAAATACCAAAAGTTCAAAATTTCATGATTAACAAGTAATAATCAAACAATTAAAATTAGATGACTCACTAGTTTTTGAGGTTTGGGAGGACAAGGAGCTAGGGTTATTTTGCAACTTCTTTTGTTATGTCCTACTTCATGGCAGTTGTTTCATCTCATGATAAATCTCCTATTTCTTAGCTTGCTTGTATAAGGATAAGTCTCTCCATCAATTCTGATTCTCTGCTACTTTGGCCTACCAATCATGCTTCTTAGGGGCAGTGGATCAATAGGGTCCTCTCTACCCTTTTTTTATCCTGAAATGCTGACCCTGTATAGGATTCAACACAAGTGAGTATGCCTTTAAGTGCTTTTTCTTGGTGCACCATGGGTAAAGGTAATCACTAGGTTCTTTTCCCTTATTCAAAATAGAAGAAATGGCATAATAATATGGTATGCAAGAAACATCTCATCTCTTGCATGATCAATTTCTCCTTTACTAGTCCATAACCAGTCCAACACACTATCTATTAGTTCTGTTGAAAACAACTTCACCGGCAAAGGTTTTTTTTTTTTTTCCCTTCCAACATGCAATTTTTTTCCTAATCCTATTCCCAAGTCCCTCCTTTTATCTATTTCAGGTATCTCTATTTATCCTTGGTCTAGTCATCACCATCACTTTAATTTCTTTAAGCATTAGTATAATGCACATGGACCCAACACTTATAATCCTTCCATGGAATGCCTTGCACAAATTGTTTTCCACAATGTTGTATTTGATAGCCATTTTGAAGTAAGCTCCACGCCACCTTTCAACATGATACCTTACAGAGTCACTTGGTGTTTTAGGTGATGGTAGATTCATTTGCAGTGTGTTTTTCTCCAGATCCAAGATGTTTGGAGCCTTGGTGCAATCCCATAACATTTTTGATAATTCATGCCCCTTATGTTTTCTTCTCTACTTAGGAAAAATGTTTCTTGTATAGAATTTGTGTTCTATCTTTGTCAAATACTCTTTTATAGCCCTTGGAATTCTCTGCACATGATCTACCTCAAAGTAAAGGATAAGTTCATAATTGAGATACAATGCATAAATTAAGTTTACAATTAAGTCAATTACTTTGAATAAGTTTGAAAATGGGTCAGTAGGTTTGAGATTATGCTATAATTGGGTCAAACTAGATTGGGAAGTTGACCGCACACTGCCAAACAACAACATAATCATAGGCATATTCATAGTACTGACATCACAAATAAAGCTTTCAAAGTGTTTGTCGACCATGACAGTCTATCCATCACCATTAAGAATGTGGATGTTAGCTTTAACCATATAGAGGAACTATCTCTCAATTGTAGTGGTCTCCTTCTACCTCACAATCCAGGTAAAAGGGAACATCGGATTATTTGTGTCTCAACCAACTGTAAATATGACAACTCCTTTAACAGGTCTTTTAAGGAATGGCCCATCTATCCCAATCATCTTTTTACAACCTTTTAATAATCTCTTTTTACAATAATCAAATGTCTTGTACTCGTAGTCAAACATTGGTAATTCTCTCCCTATTGATGGCATATGAACCCTACTCTTTAGAGTACTCCCAGGGTTATACCTCAAAAATTCATATTTTTAGTTTCATAAAGATGTACATTCCTCGTCAACCATTACTAGTATATTTTTTTAGTATCAATTTCTTGACTCTATTCGGTTTAGATATATTGACACTAAATAGTACTATTCTTTGCAAATAGTTTGCATATATCAGTGGACTACATAGTCTCAATTCCACCATAATTCTTGAAGACATTTTCTGCAAGTCATATTGCAATTTTCCTTTTGTTGGTGATCACAGTTGTGATCTTTCTTAACAAGCATAGTCACTCTAAAGAGAGCCTTACTAGACCATGCAATTGTAATTTTTCTTGGGTAGTTTTAGTGCTATGTCGTGTGTCTTCATTAGGTTTCAACTGTTCCTTGAATGGGATATCTTTACTATATTGGTAGCCAAGTATTCATAGTTGCTTCTTTGAATTAAGTACCAAAAATCTCATCCCCAGTTCAAATTATGTATCCTTGGAGTATTGATCATACACAGGTGCTTTGTATTTTTGCCTTTTTTCTTTTTTGGTCCTCATAGCTTTATCTTTATTACTTTCTCAATCTGATCCTATTAACTCATAACTTCATTTCTCACTAGAGTCAAAATAGTCAGTCTGGTATTCATCATCCTTATCAATCCCTCTTGCCCCACTTATATTAGCTTTGACTTCATTAGTTGTAGTTTTTCATGTTTGAGCATTTTTGCTCACATTGGTTCCATTTACCTTGTATAGTTTTTTTTTTTTATCCCACTATTATCGTTAATCTCAAAATTGTAAAAGTTCTACATATGATGCCTTGCATTAGAGAGTTCCTTATCATGGCTTCAACTTGAACTTGGAAAAATTAATGCTAAGAATTTTTAGAATCATCTTCCTCTTCCTCATTGTCTTACCCCTGTCCCTTTGTGCTTATATTATAGGAACATCATCAACAAATGAAGCAAATACTTCAATAGTATTTAGACACTGAAAACTCTCCTTCTCAATCTCAATCCCACCAATACTAAGCCCTTATAGGTCCTCTATCTTTTTGGACAAACTTTCTACTTCAAGAACATCACTTTGTTCAACTCTGTCAGTGTCAAAGTTTGACCTTAAAATTCTGAATTTTCCTTTTTCCACAATATGTATCTCTGCATCATCAAGATCTTCTGTTTCATCTCGAATGCTTCTTACTTTTATTACCTCAATATTGATGTTTCCGTGAAGCTCCATATAGCACTTAATCTACTTTTCTTTGATTTCAAGTATATACTTAACCTGCGTGTAATAAATCATGAGAATAAGTGTGAAACTCTCCTTACTTAGGTCAGACAAAATAGAAGTATAACACCTAAGACATGCTCTTTTATGTGTTGTAGAATCTATTATTGTTATTTATTCGAGTTGAGGTATTCCTAGGTAACCACATCTAAGGATTATAGGGGATTGTTGCAGATTTTGCTTTTGGAGTTTTGAGACTGATTAAGATTACAATGCTATGCCCACTTTTTTGGCATCGTATGGGATTAGGGAGTGGGTAGGGGTATGTTTCAGGGGTTTTGGAAGCTGATTATATAGCTTTCGGGTCTAAGTCTGTCTCTCGTTAAGAATTTGGGTGCTGCGGAGGATTGTGACTTTTTTTTTTTTCGTAACTCTTGCGGGTATGTCTCTTTTTAGTGGGATACCTATGTATAAAACTACATTGCTGTTTAGAGCAAAAGAAAGAAAAAGAAAAAGATTAGAATAGTAGATAGATTGCCATCCACTACGAGTGTTCTTTCACATGTTGAATTTGAAGAGATAAATAGAATCACAAAATGATCTCAAACTCTACGTCTGCATTGGTATGGAAGTAAAGATACCATGATGTTCCAAAGAAAACCATTTGAAGCAACTATTATTGCAGCAAGCTACATTTGCAAATGGTGCTACAATTACCAACATTGCATATACCCTAACTGGGAACAAATACATGAGGATGGAACTTCTTGATTAGCTTATATAATTACGCGAGCAAGGAACAGATTTGATGTCCAATCGACCTTTTTTCTCACTTTGTTGCCATTACCCTTATGTTCTATAAGGTCTAAAATGATCGAACTAATTTATTGAAAACCTCTGCATAAAACGATTTGCCAATTGTGGAGCATGGCTCCTACAGGTTTAGAGGACTGGGGCCTTCTCATGGCTTGCAAAACTGCATATTTCTTTTCTCATGGCTTGCCAAATTGCATTTTTCTTCACCTTGTCTATTGGAATAATACAAGTCAAGACTAACATGGCAACGATTGGATTCTTGTTGCTTGGGAATGGTACGAGCAAAACATGACCCACAATGAATAGACTTAGGACGTCAGCAAGATTTTCAACTACCTTGACTTCTGCATCAATATTTTTGCAAACCCTTTCACGTAGACTGCCAAAGCAGTAGTTTTGATAAGGAATAAACTCGTCTCTTCCTCGTAAAACCCCATTGGTAGCAGGATGATAAGGCGAAAGACCAAAAGAACTAATCGTTCCTTGGATATCAAAAAGTGACAGGAAAACACTTCTCATCATCATTCTGAACGGTTTAGAATGGATATCAACTATCAAAGGCAAGGATTTTTCGATGAGTCAAGTTGTGGTTTGCGATTTTAGACTGAGAGTGCATGTATTGCTTAAATAATAGGTTCCATATTTAGTTAGTAATTTAATGAATGTGGTCCGTGGAATTATACGAGCTTTACAAGGGCTGAAGAATTGCTCAACATTGTTTATCGAATTAATAGTCCCTTATTCTGAAATATTCTGAAAGAAGACTTGACTCTTTTTCTTTTTTTATTTTTTATTTTTTTTTTATTTTTTGTGACTTATCCAAACATATGGCTGGCTCATTCTTACATAAATGGGGAATTCCAAAGGTATTTTGCTTACCCATAAGGACCTACTCTGTGGGGTTGACCGTATCTTGTGTTTACGAATTTTCAATACCATGTTTTTTTATTTTTTAAATAAAAAAATTTTTATAACTTAATAAAATAAAAAAGAGAATAAGGGCAGAAAGCAGTGATCCAATTAAGTAAGTGTTTATTAATGAGCAGTGAGCATGCAGTTAGGACAATTTCACTTATTGGTCTATAATTGTTTCTTCAATCATAATCAGATATAGAGTCACAGCACAATATATATACCTTATGTGGCCCTGTTCATTAGTTGCTGATTATCTTCCTGTTTCATGATTGGCCGAAATCTTTGGTTCCACGTCAAATATACAGGCTTTAAACAAGCTATAATATAATGTTCCATATGACTTAAAAATGAAGAAGAAGAAGAAGCAGAAAATGGTTCCTCCCAAGTCTCTAAACAGATGATCCAACCTTTGACCCACTTTCGGAGGGTTACATCAACTTGTTCAGTGTTTGATTAGCCCTTTTGATGCATGACTATGGATATAGGGATACAATCCTTACACAAAAACAAAATAACTCTTCAAAAATTACAAGATGGTCACATGATAGATATAATTATAAATATATATATTAAAAATATTATAAATTAACATAATATAGTTGAAATTATAAAATACATATTAATTAATATAATATTTAAAAAATTATAAATTAAAGTAATTAATATAGTTTGTTAAAATAAAAAAATTATTAGTTATTAATTTTTTATTATCAAATTATTTATAAAGAAATATTATTTGTATGATTTTTAAAAATTTTAAAATTAATTTTATATGTATATCTCAATATACTTTGACACATTTGTTAAAAATGCATATATATATATATATGTGTCTAACAAGTAAATTAAAAATATCTATCATACATGTTCAATTTTTTAATTTAAATTTTTTGCTAGACACATTTAAAGTGCACGATATATATCCACCGAATGATTGTTGAAGAAGGAAAAAATCTTTTTTACTTAAGATAATTTAGTAAAGTTAAAAATTTTTACTTAGAATAGAAAACATTATTTACTTCAGTGGCATATTGAATGCAAATTTTACATTTTTCAAAATTAGGGCATTCATTCTTTTTTCCTCATTTTCTTTATCAATTTTTAATTTAAACTTTTCATATAATGCACTAACTTTTATAAATATCTAATAAGAGAAATATCAAAAGTTTGATTAAAAGAGGGAGAAATCTCAAAGAATTCTTTTAGTTGACTAGAGAGATAAATAAGCCTCTTGATCCCTTTAATATGAAGTATATTTTCACTTTCAAATTAAAGAACATAATGTGGTATAAAATTTTTAATTGACTTCTCTCTTAAGATTTTATTAGATTTTATAGACTCAAATTTCTTAATTTTCTTTATTTACATCTAATTTATTCATAATAATGCTAGTAACCATAACTTATGGGCAATTCAAAGAGAGACTAGCACATAATGATGCACATACAACCATACATCAATATTAAGTTTGCAACGATCTTAGCTAAACTAGCAATTATCTACTAAATGATATAAGATTAAAAGTTCGTTATGCTTACAACCATATCTCATATTTTAACGTCTAATTACCCTTATTTTAGTTAATTCTTACAAAATTAGCCCAAATCCCATAATCTCATGTCATTATATCATATTTCAATTCTTCCAATTTATGAACTCTCATTAGAATTTAAATTGCTCACTAAGATTACGATTTTTATGGCATTTTTAACATGCATATTACATAACATACAATTTCATATGCTAACAACATCATGGAAAAAATAAACTCATATAATTTTGCTAATGATTTTAAAGTATATAATTTATTATTATTTTAGGATTTCATTACTTATAAATAATATGATAGCATATATGAGTCATTTACAAAGGCATTTTGAGTAGACATGTCACATTATGTAAATTTCACATAAATTTTATATAATAATGTCATTAAGATCTCATAACTAATTTTAGGCATGTGATCACATGCATTTGTATAAAGCATGTTGGCATAATGTAATCATATAATCTCATAAACATATTCTTTATATCCCAAAAATCATTTATGATATATATATATGAAGGATGGAGTAAGGTTAAAGAGAACTTGAGTACAAATGCTAAGATTGAATTAAATTTGTGACCTATAAGATAAAGATAAGCTAAGGGGTGTCAGGTTGAGACTTGATAATAGCACTAAAATGTTTAAGTCAACAAAGATGTAACATGGATAGAGCTTATAAATAAGGGAATAATCAATATGCATTATAATGATGTTTAAGGGGTATTTATAGCAAAGTTCAAATGTTGTCATATGGTTACAGGAATAATCTAAGAGAGGTACATATGTAGGGCCCACAAAATGTGTGCTAGGTCTAGGGAGGCAGAGTATTATTAGGTTGGCCTAAGGGCTCATTAGCAGTCCACAAAAATTATCCTTATCACTTAGCCCCTTAAAGGTTCTAGCTTTTCCCTAACACTCAGACTTGGGAGACACTCCATTCTTTTAATATCTTCTCTAAGTATTCCTTGAAAATTGAAAATGCATCAATTTTTTGTCCATCTTGAATGACACTTTTTCTTTACTATAACTATTGGATTTATTTAGGGTGACTTTTTAACTTCCTACATATTAGTAATTTAAGGATTATCCTCTTGCTTTTCCTTTTGCTTAGTTTTGTGTAGTTAGTTGCCTACAATAAAGTTTATCTACTTTCTGCTTCTTTCCCTATCATTTGCCATGGCATTTGGTGACAAAATGAGCACCACATCATCTTCCCTTTCTTAAGTAGTTTTAGTGTGAAACATCTAATTATGATAAAGAAGAGTAATTAATTGCTTGTCAAACTTATACTTCCCTAGGATTTGCACCCATATCTTAATTGAATTTGTAACAACATAGGATTTAGGCATGTAGATGAATTAGTTTTGATGTTATTTATTTATTTATTTTTGTATTATTTGCAATCCTTTATATTTTCCTCCCCACCTTTTGTATCGAAGCTTTTTATGCCTTAATGTCTCACTAAAAGGGGTATTCCATATACCTTACTTTGTTGACTTTTAACACTTATATATAAGAACCCTTTGTCCCCTTAAATGGAATTTCTCTCTCTTCCCTTTATTCTTTATGATAATGTTATTGGAACCTAAGGTTAACAAATAAAACCTCATCTAAATAGGTATGACATGTTGCAAGGGTCAAATTTTAGAACCTATGAGTCTTTACCTAAGTTCAAATATTCTCATTACATAGACCTTTTCATGGACACCCTTAACCATAACGTTAATGTGGTTAATTGCAACATAGATCAATTTAAGATAGATGTTCCTTAAGTATAGTTCCCTACATTGTACTACAGTATGTCATATTTTGTTAGGCCTCCAACAAACATAGAGACTATTTAGAGGATTCATGCTTTTGTGATTAGTGACAACATTTTGATGACACAAATTTGGTGGTTTCCATACTTGTCAAGAGGATTGTTGCTTGCCTACTAGTTTTGTTGGCATATATTTGGATTATTTGGCTATTAACATTTATTTTCTTTTACACTAGGCTCTCCAAGAATTCCTTATCCATGTACAAATTGTGCTAAGTCAATTGATGCTAGATTCCTAGATTCTTTTGATAGGATTACTAGTCTTAGGAACCGCATGGGGGTTATTGTGATCAGGGCCATGATACTTCACTTATGTAGAGTTGTTATTGCTTTTTAGGAAGGAAATAAGGATATGTATGCTATTATGTAATGTTTAGTAATCTAGAGAAAGGTATTAATTTTTGGTGCCCTAACAATAACTACTTCACACAAAGTCCTCTAAAGCTCTTTTGTTTAGTGAATAGGTAAAACAAGTCTTCTTTAAACCAATGCAAAAAGTAGCTAAAGCAAAGTCAAAGTTCAAGCCTTATATTTTGAACATTTTCTCATTGACATGGGAGAGATATTCCCTTTGAGATTAATGAGATTACTGGTGAGCTCTTATTAATACTATTAGAGCCTTCTTACATCTCTTATTGGTAACAAACCAAGTTTAAAATTGTAAACTTACCAATTCCAAACCTTTGAGAGTTGTGAAGAAAGCCTTTCACATAGTCACTTCGAGGGCCCCAATTAAAGACATAAGGGTGTGGAACACAGTCTAACGGCTAGTAGGGTTGATGGTTTTATCATAAGAATCTATGGTAGGCATCTTGAACCTTTTTTTGTGCTAATGTATCATGGATTTTTGAGACTAGTGAGGAACCAAAGATTATCTCTTTATAGGGTAATAATGTGAAGTATTAACTTTTAAATTTGTTTTGCTACTTCATCTTTATCTTAGACCACCTCTAAGATGTTTTTGGCAAAAAAGCATCTTTGTGAATGGCTTCCAATAACTTCCTACCTAGAGGATGTCAAGGAATGTTCCCATGAGCCTCCTGGTAGGGACAAGGATAACTTTCTTCCCTTAAGATGTCTAAGGGAATCTAGATGTGGTTACTTTAATAGAGGCATCAACATAGCATAGTTAACAGTTGTAAGGTGCAAGTTTAGGTTTTAAATTTCTTAGGAAGTCTAAGAGGTACAATTCTATAGGGGTCGTTTGTTTTGGTGAAGAGTGGATTTAGGAGTTTGGCATGGAGAGCCCCTCCTTTCCTTCAAAAAGGACGTCATAAAGGTATTTAGTGCCCTAATCTATTCTTTCATAAGGTGGAAGTGATCTTAAAAGATTGAGGCAACTGTTCATTACCTAAATTAAAAGAAATGGAGGTAGTGTGGTGGGTTGTCACCCATATCTTAATTGAGATTCCAATGAAGAAAGCTTGCAAGTCAAACATAAAGAAGAGGGGTAGTAGAAAGGAATAAACACACAACATTGTTCCCACATACAATGCCTTATAATTGAGTAAAGATTTGAATGGAGCTAGGTTAAGGAGCACCTGGGTGCGGAAGCTAAGACTTGATTGAATTTATGACCCATAAGACAAGCAGAGATTAAGGGATGTTGGGTTAAGACCTAATGTTAGTACTCTGATACTTAAGTCAACAAAGATGTAACCTAAATGAAGCTACCAAATGAGGTAATAATCAATGTGTAACTTCAGAATGACATCCATAAGGTATTTATAATAAGGTTCATATGTTATCATATTGTCAAAGAAATAATCGAAGTGGAGTACGCATGTGGAGCCCATGGGGTGATATGTTTGCAATAAGGAGGCAAAGTTTTACCAAGTTGGATTAAAGAGAGATTTGTAGGTATTATTGGGCCTACCTAAGTAAAAGAATCATAATTTTACGAGTTATAAGTAATATTATATGAATTTTTAAATGAAACTCCAATTACAATTTTAAGCTATCATAGTATAGATAAACAAATAGGCTTAAGAACTAAATTTAAGTTCAATATCCAAAGGTGTTCAAAACATTCAAAATATATTTAACTAATAATCTAATATTTTTTTAACCACAATGACTGCTTCACATAAATTTATTTTTTCCAAGCCAAATATTTGAACAATTTGTTTTGCCCAAGTGTTTTGCATTTGCAAACCCACTTTAAGGCATTTATAAATATACATGTAGCAACAACACTTCGCATATTTGAAAGTTAATTGTCAAAATAATTTAGACCACAACTTTCTCTCTTACTTTATAATATAATGCTATAAAGTCAAATTTAAGTTCTATTACATGTGGTGCCCCTTTTGGTCATAAAATTGATGTGCACAAGGCAAACAATAAGACTAGTTGTAGTCACCAAACTACAACAGGGAAATTTTTTATTTCTTTCTTAAAAAAAAAAAAAAGAAATAGTCCTCTTTAGCATGTGGATAAGCACAACTCTTAAAGCAATTTCTTTTTTTAACAACTGCCCAAGACAATTAATGACTTTCACACACTTACTAATGCATGTCACACATAAAAGCATCTTCTTCTCTAGCTTTTTGACTTATGGCGATTGCAGAATTTTGATTTTTTTTTTTTGGTCAAAAAAATCTTAGAAATTCATTTCTCCCTTTAGAGATATCAAAATAGGACACATGCTATGACATTGAAAAGCTTATGGTAGTTGTCATCAAATTTTAAAAAAAAGTATTAAATACTTTATTCTTAATTATATAGTGGTAAATAGTATGAATAAGGATTAATCTCATAGAGAGTGCTATCAACTCAATACTAGATAATCAAACTTCAATATACTAATATGAATTAGGGATGTAACGAAGAATTCTAACTTTATAACAATTAAAGTAAACAATTTAATTAAACAAAACAACTTATGGAAATATCAATTAACAAATTTCCAGTTCTAAATTCATTCGTAACTAATGATATTTAATACTTTTAATTATCCATAGTGTTGTCTCAATTCTATTAGAACTATTAACCTTAAAGAACACCAAACTCTCATACTTGATTTTTCTCTTTGATATATTATGTAGAACAAGCTCTCCACTTAAACCAGAACCATTATACCTTATAACAAGTACTCTAGATTTATAATACTAGCGACCTTAAGAATTAGAAAAATAGGTAAATTTAAGAACAATCACATAAACTTAGATTGTTTAAGTTAAGTTAAGTTATACATAATAATAAGATAAAATTTGTCTATAATCTCTTATTATTAATTGCAACTTAGTGATTAGGGATATAGTAATTATGGGTCATAATCCCTAACTCTACCCATCAGCCATTTTTTAATTAATTTAATAGGTCTAAACAAATGAATTAAGATAAAAATTATTCAATAATTTAATGAAAATAACTCAAGCAATTTCAATAAAAAACAAAACAACACTATAAAATAATCTATTTTATCAAAATACCAAATATTTTGAAATCTCTTAAAATTGTTGAAAAGTTCTAACTACACATACTTAGAAGAAATTGAATTGATACTGAAGCTTTGTCTACCACCCTCCTTATGTGGCTGTCTCCTCTTCTCTAATTTTTAATAGCTAAAAAGGTTCTTTTTATAACTTAAAAAACATACATAATAGATATAAAAGAAACCTTAGGATATTAAAAAAAAAAATCTCCTAAATTCTTGAGCTTACAATAAACTTGTTTCCTTAATTGTAAGAGAATTTTTGTAATGAGTTCTAAGTTGATTCTAGAATAGATATAGTTTGAATTAGGGTAATCCTTCTTCATCAAAGTTGTAGTCCTCTTTGAATGCATATAGCTTTGTTCAAAATAAAGGTCTAAAGCCCAAGTTATAAGCTAAAATTTGAAACTTACCTTGTCCAACTCATGACAAATTTTGTAGTAAATTCTCAACCATTTTTAAACCATCACATAATTGTTCTAGGCTTAGGTTTCTTTGTAATAGTTTTAGTCCTAAATGTGAACTTTTTTAAGCTTTTGAATCACTTAATTTGGATATATGCAACTTAAGTTATGCTTATTTTAATATCTAGTGTTTGGACAAGAATCTCACTTCAATTAAGATTTGGACTCTTGTTTTTTACCATGTTTTTGAAGCAAAGTCTTAAGGTTGAAACAAACTCAAATCTAGACTCTTGACCCCAATTTAAAAAATTTGAAATTTCTACTACAACTTTATTGAATACCATTTTACCAGTTTGAACTTTTAAATTAGTGAAAAACTTGAAATAAGTGACAAAAGTTATAATGATGAAATGCTGGAATTTTGCCTACTTTTAAATTCTCAAAACTTCTTCAAAATATACATAAATTATAAAATATATTCTAATCATATTGAATAAGTAAAAACTTATTAAAACAACTAAATAAAAAAGGAATAAATAAATAAATTAACACTCATCAACTTATATCAAGCACTTTAAGCATATAAAATTTTCATTTCATGAAACTCTAAAAGACATAAATAACTGAGTTTAAAATTTTATGGTTTAGAAACTTTAATTATCAAATTCTCTAAAGTTATGAAGAACTAAGCCTCCATAATTTGTAAGCTTGCTCTACCACATAAGGGCTATGTTCATGCAAAATTTATGGCCTTTAAACTTCTTACACCTAGGTATGCCTTTAAAAGGTTCAAACTCAAGTTTTTCACAAAATTGACCTACAAACTTGCATACTACCAACATAAAACATGTAAAAAGGCTAGGAAACAATGCTCTAATACCAATGTTGAAAATTAAATGCATAAATTTTCATACAAATTTGATTAAAAAATATGTATATACCTCAATCAAAGTTTGTCTCGTAGTCAAGGATCTCAAGGTTAAATCACCAGCCTTCATAACATTTGATTAATACATGATTAGAGTAAATTCACATTGAAAATCACTCATTTTCAGTGGCCTAAATACCTTATGTTTTTAGAACAATATAGGCTTTCTCTTCTTACTATTCTATCCCTCTTTTTTTGTTTCATATGTTAATTAATCAACTCTCATAAGGAGCCCTTTACATAGAAGTGGTTTATGGCCTTTCAACTTCTTTCTTTTATGTAAGTATTACCCATTAGTCTACCCACTTATTTGTGTTGTTTATTAGGTTGGATCAAAATAATCAATTTATTATGGCATAAATGTGAACTCATAATCAACATTTAGCATCTTACTGCATTATCCAAAATAATTTTGTTTGATATTAAAATGATGCTGTCTTAATTAATACTTATATAATTTAAACACATAGTTATTATGACATGTTGGTTGATTCTTAATGGTTTCCAAAAATCCAAATCTACCTCCTAAGTGCACCATTTTTACAAGTAAAAACTCTTAATCTTTTTCCTTGTTTGTTTTTGGCACTTACAAGTATTCGATGATTCAAATTAAGTATTTTTTTATTTAATTAAACAATTTATAAACTATGTTATTTTATTTGGCCATCAATATTTTTGGTAATAATTTTAAAAGAATATTAAATATATAATATGATATATAATAAATTATGAAGTAAAATATCTAATATATTTTTTAGAATAGAATTTTTTTTTTTTTACCTATTATATCTTTTTTTTCATAAAATTATTCATTAATATATTAATAAGAAATATTATTATGTGCATTGAATTTAAGATTTTTTTTTTTAATTTAAAAATTTTGAAGATAGTTTTATATATGTCTGATATATATATGACATATTAGAAGTATTCAACATATGCTATAGAAATATCTAACATATGTTTGAAGTGTTTGACACATATTTAAGGTATGTCAAATGAATATCAAGTCTAACACATATATCCAACATAAATACATATCATTCTCAAAGTGTCAATGCTTTATAGTTTGTGAATACCCCTACATATCACCATGTTATACATGTATTCTTGCTAGGAAAAACTAAACTTTTTGTACTAACTCGTGAGTTAGGCTCAACTCAACACAATCAAAAATTAGAAATGCAAAAAATAATTGCATTTTTATTGACATACACAAATTATAATGAGATATAAGGGTTGTCAAAGTAGGTAAGATGATTTGTAGGGAAAAATTACCAATAGTAGGAAGATGTGAAAGTTCAAATCTTGAAAAGGTAAAAGAAATTTAAAATTGGGTACTTACTAATTATACTTTTTTTTTACATGAGTAAAATAATTTTTTTTTAAATTTATTTATTATCAAAAAAGTAAAATTATTTAAAATAAAATAGATCATATTTGAATAAAAAATATTTTAATTTGAGTAATTAATTAAATAAATTCTTATAAAAAAAACTATTTAAATGAGTTCTAAAGTTATTTAAATTTAATTTCTTTTTATATTTTTTAAGTAAGAAATTATTTAAAATTTAAGAAAAAATAAAAATAAATCAGATTTGATTAGAAAAACATTTTATTTGAGTAACTGTATAAATGGGTCTTAATATTATTTAAATTTAAAATTTTTTTACGTAATTTTTGTAATTTAAATAAATATTATTCAAATTTTTTTTAAGAAAATAAAAATATATCATATTTAATTAAAAACAAAGTCTTATTTAAATAATTACTTAAATGGAACTTAATATTATCTAAATTTGAGATTTTTTTTTTGAAATTTTTATAATTTAAGTAAACAAGATTATTCAAAATTTAAGAATAAATAAAGAAAAATTATACTTGAATTAACAAATATCTGATTTGAATAATTATTTTAATAAATCATATTATTACTCAAATTTTAATTTTTTTACGTAACTTATGTAATTTAACTATTAAATTACTCAAAATTTTTTAAAAGATAAAAATAGATAAGGTTTGAATAAAAAATTGTCATATTTTAGTAATTTTTAAATAAATTTTAATATTATTTAAATTTAAATTTTTTTATATAATTTTTCTAATTTAAGTAAAAACTTATTCCAAAATAAAAAAAATAAAAAAAATATCATATTTAAGTCAAAAAAAATTTAATTTAAATAATTATTTAAAATAATAAAAATTAATTTGACTCCATATATTTTAAATCACCTTAAAATTTTGATTATTGGGTTGTATTAGTGATTGAATCGTACAGGACCTCGTTCTTAGAAAATTCATTACTTTTTCTAGGCCTAAGACTTAATCTCTTCTTCCTTTCAACATAAAGACCCTATTTAATTTAATTATTGTTATTATCATTAATTATTAATTGTTGTTACTAATTATTAATTATTATTCTTAATTGTTGTTGTGATTAATAAAAAAACAGTATAATATTTGGTTAAATTGATATTATATACTATTATAAAAATAATAAAATATCTATTTGTGGTATTTGTTTGATTATCATAAATAATTTTTTTATTGGCTAGACTCATCATTACCTCTCATCTAATTAAATAGAATAATATAAGTATCATATATAATAAACTTTTCTAGGAGACACAAGATATGTAGAAGAAATTAGAGTACTATAATCATCATATATAATCTTAAGTAATTATCATATATAACTAACTTTTTCTGGGAGACGCAAGATATGTAAAAAGGGAAAGAGAAGAAGGGTAGAAGAAATTAGGGAGGAAAAAAAAAAAAAAAACACCGAAGATATTAACGGCATGCAAATAAAGGCTGGGGGAGTAGTGGTCTTGGTGTATTTCTGGGGGAGATGTTGCCCTTGCTTTGGAGGAGAAAAATGTAGAGAATATAAAGAGAGATCAAACAAAACTAGCATAATATTATCGAGAATATTCTTGTCATAAATAATTAATTAAATAATTTGTTATTTTAATTAAAAAAAAAAGTAGTTGTGATCTACTTTTTGTATTTGGGCCACTTATTAACAAGCAATAACACCTATAAAATTGTATCAAACACTAATCATATTGCCATTTGAAACTGAACAATAATCAACAGCCTGCAAAACAAATAAAACAAACATCTTCAAAATCTACTTTTATTGCCTTTGATTGGACGGCCTTGTGACTTCTAGTCGGTTTGACTGGATTAAATTTTATCGGTTAACCAAACTTTTCAACCTTTTTGAAGGCCCCCAACTATGACAAATAAATTGCCAGAATATTCTTGGTGGGTTACCGTACAAAGATTCGGACGACTAGAAAATAAATGTGGTTTTTGGAACTTAAAAGCCATTTTGATGTGTTGTAGAATCTATTATTGTCATATATCCGGTTTGAGGTTTTCCCAGGTAACCACATTTAAGGATTGTTGCAGATTTTGCTTTCGGTGTTTTGGGACTGATTAAGATTACAATGCTATACCCTCTTTTTTGCCATTGTTTGTGATTGGGGAGTAGGTAGGGGTATGTTTCAGGGGTTTTGGGAGCCGATTACATAGCCTTCTGGTTGGTCTTAAATTTGTCTCTCGTTAAGATCAGAATAGAACTCTGCATCTGCAATGATATGGGAGTAAAGATAACCATGATGTTCCAAAAAAAGAAAAAAAAAACCATTTGAAGCAACTATTATTCCAACAAGCTACGTTTGCAAATTGTGCTACCATTAACTAATATTGCATATACGCTGATTAACCAATATTTCCGATTAGCTTATATAATTACGCGAGCAAGGAAGCGATTTGATGTGCGCACGACCTCTATTCTCACTTTGTTGCCATCAACCTTATATTCTGTAAGGTCTAAAATGATCGAACTCATTTATTAAAACTCTCTGCATAGAAAATTTTGTCCATTGTGGCGCCAATGGCTCCTACTGGTTTAGAAGACTGGGGCCTTCTCATGGCTTGGCTTGCCAAACTGCATTTTCTCTTCTCATGCCTTGCCACATTGCATTTTTCTAATAATTCAAGTCACCACCGATATGGTACGTATCACGATGAATAGACTTAGGACTTCATCAAGATTTTCAAATACCTTGACTTCCACATCAATATTTTTGCAAGCCCTTTCACGAAAGCAGCAGTTTTGGTAAGGAATAAACTCGTCTCTTCCTCGTAAAACCCCACTGGTAACAGGATGATAAGGCGAAAAACCAAAAGAACTAATCATCCCTTGGATGTCAAAACGTGACAGGAAAACACTTCTCACCATCATTTTTGAACGGTGATATAAACTATCAAAGGAAAGATTTTCCGATCAGTCAAGCTGTGATTTGCGGTTTAAGACTGAGAGTGCATGTGTTGCTTAAATAATAGGTTCCATATTTAGTTAGTAATTTAATGAATGTGGTACGTGGAAATCTACGAGCTTTATAAGGGCTGAAGAATTGCTCAACATTGTTTACCGAATTGATAGTCCTCTAAGAAGACTTGACCTTTTCTTTTTTCTTTTCTTTTTCTTCTTCTTCTTCTTCTTCTTTTTTAATCTTTCTGGCTTACCCATAAGGACCTAGTCCGTGGGATTGACAGTATCTTTTGTTTCCAGCTTTTCAATAGACTCAAACAACATGTTTTTTTTTTTAAAAAAAAAAATAAAAAGATATTTTTATAACTTAATAAAATAAAAATGAGAATAATAGCTGAAAGCAGTGATCCAATCAAGTAAGAGTTTCTGTTCATTAATGAGTAGTGAGATTGTAATTACAACAATTTCACTTATTGGTTTATGATTTTTTTCGATCATCATGATCAGATATAGAGTGTCACAGTACAGTATATATACCTTATGTGACCCTATTCATTAGTTGGTGATTTCTTCCTGTTTCATGATTGGCTGGAATCTTTGGTCCCACGTCAAATATACAGGCTTTAAACAAGCTGTAGTATAATGTTCCATGTGACTTAATTAAAAAGGAAGAAGAAGGAGGAGGAGAAGATAATGGTTCCTCCCAAGTCTCTAAATAGATGATCGAACCTTTGAACCACTTTTGGAGGCTTACCTCAACTTGTTTATTGATTGATTAGTCCTTTTGATACATCAATATGGATATAGGAATACAAACCTTATATAAAAATAAGATAATTCTTTGAAAATTATTATATGTTCATATCATGGATATAGTTATAAAATATATATTAAAAATATTATATAATAAATTTAGATGCATATTTATATATAATTTAAATATTTTTTTAACAATATAATATTTTTAATATATTATTTATAATAATAATTATACTATTTTATCTTATAATTATTATCTTATTAAAAATTACAAAATAATATATTATATATCAATTAATATAATTGTTAAAATAAAAAATATTAATTATTAATTTTTTATTATTAAATTATTTATAAAAAAAAAATTATTTGTATAACTTTTAAAAATTTTAAAATTAAATTTATATATATATCTAATATATACCCAATATATTAGTTAAAAATATTAAAAAAGTATTAAAAATATTTAACATGCTTGTTTAATTTTTTGTTAGATATATTTTAAAATACACAATACATATCTATAGAGTACCAGAATATAGTTAAAAAAAGAAACAAATTTCTTTTTTTTTTAAATAATTTAATAAAATTAAATATTTTACTCAAAATAGAAAATATTATTTACTTTAGTAACAAATTGAATGTGCATTTTACATTTGCCAAAATTAGGGCATTAATTTTTTTTCTCTTTTTCTTTATAATTTTTCAATTTAAACTTTTCATGTAATGCACTAACTTATATAAATATCTAATAAGAGAAATCTCAAGAGTTTGATTAAAAGAGAGAACAATCTCAAAGAATTGTTTTAGTTGACTAGAGGGATCAATAAGCCTCTTGATCTCTTTAATATAAGGTATATTTTCATTTTCAAATTAAAAAATATAATGTGGTATAAAGTTTTTAATAAACTACTCTCTTAGGATTTTATTTGATTTTATAGAGTCAAATTTCTTAATTTCCTTCGTGTGCATCCAATTTATTCATGATAATGCTAGTTGCCATGAATTAGGAGCAATTCAAAGAGAGACTAACACATAATGATGCACATACAACCACACATCAATATTTAAGTTTGCAAAAACTAGCAATAATCTAATAAATCATATGAGATTGAAAGTTTATTATGCTGACAACCATATCTCATATTTTAATGTCTAATTACCATTATTTTAGTTAATTCTTACAAAATTATCCGAAATCTCATAAGCACAAATTATTATATTATATTTTAATTCTTCCAATTTATGAACTCCCACTAGAATTTAAATCTCCACCAAGATTAAGATTCTTTATGATATTTTTGACATGTATATTAAATAACATACAATTTCATATGCCAACAACATCATAACAAAAATTAATTCATATAATTTTGTTGATGATTTTGAAGTATATAATTTATTATTATTTTAGGATATCATTACTCATAAATAATATGACAACATATTTGAGTCCTTTACAAAGGCATATTGAATAGACATATCACTTAATGTAAATTTCACATAAATTTTATATAATCATGTCATTAACATCTCATAACTATTTTGAGGCATGTGATCACATGCATTTGTATAAAGCATGTTGGCATAATGCAATCATGTAATCTCATAAATATATTGATTATATCCCATAAATAATATATATATATATATATATATACATAAAATTAAAGGGTGGAGTTAGGTCAAGGAGAACTTGAGTATAGATGCCAAGACCAAATCAAATTTATGACTTACAAGACAAAGATAGGCTAAGGAATGTCAAGTTAAGACTTGATGGTAGCACTTTAATGTTTAAGTCAGCAAGAACGTAACCTAGATTGAGCTTATAAATAAGAGAATAAACAATATGCACCTTGGGAATGATGTCCAAGGGGTATTTATAACAATGTTCAAATGTTGTCGTATAGTTAGAGAAATAATCTAAGAGAGGTACATATGTAAGGCCCACAAAATGATGTGTTTACTATAAGGAGGTAGAGTATTATTAGGCTGGCCCAATGGCACATTAATAGTCCATAAAAATTATCCTTATCTCTTGCCCCTTTAAAAGTTCTAGTTTTTCCATAACACTCAAACTTGGGAGACATTCCATTCTTGTGATGTCTTTTTTAGGTATTCCTTAAAGATTGAGAATGCATCAATTATTTATCTTTTTTGAATAACACACTTTTTCTTTTCTACAAGTATTGGATTTATTTAGGGTGACTTTTCATCTTCCTGTATATTAGCAATTTAAGGATTGTCCTCTTACTTTTCATTTTGCTTAGTTTTGTGAAGCGAGTTACTTGTAATAAAGTTTCTCTTCTCTCTACTTCTTTCTTTCTCATTTGCCATGAAATTTGGTGACAAGATGAGCACTACATCATCTTCCTTTCCTTAAGTAATTTTAGGGTGAAACATCTAATCATAATAAAGAAGAATAATAATTTGCTTGTCTAACTTGTACTCCACTATGATTTACACCCATATCTTAATTAATTTTGTAGCAACATAGTATTTAGGCATGCAAATGAATCAATTTTGACTATTTTATTTTGTATTATTTGCAATCCTTTATATTTTCCTCCTTACTTCTTATGTTAAAGCTTTTTATGCCTTGACATTTCATTAAAAAAGGTATTTTGCATACCATACATTGTTGACTTTTAACACTTATATGTAGGAGCCCTTTGTCCCCTTAAATGACATTTCTCTCTCTTCCTATTATTCTTTATGGTAGTGTTGTTGAAACCTAAGGCTAACAGATAAATCCTCATCCAAACAAGTATGGCATGTTGCAAGTGTCGTATTTCAGATCCTATGAGTCTTTACCCAAGTTCAAATGTTCCCAGTACATAGACCTTGGTGCAGACACCCTTAACCATAACGTTAATGTTGCCAAATGCAATATAGCTCAATTTAAGGGAGATGTTCCTTAAGTATAGGTTCCCTATGTTGTATTACGGGGTGTCAGATTTTGTTAGGCCTCCAAAAAACATGGAGACTATTTTGAGGATCCATGCTTTAGTGATTGCCAACAATATCTTGATGATAGAAATTTGGTGGTTCCCATACTTATTAAGAGGGATTGTTGCTTGCCTACTAGCTTTGTTGGCATATATTTGGATTGATTGGCTACTAACATGTATTTTCTTTAACACCAGACTCTTCAAGAATTTCTCATCCATGTATAGACTATGCTAGCTCAATTGATGTTTAATTCCTAGATTCTTTTAATAAGACTATTAATTTGGGAATTGCATGGGGGTTATTGTGACTAAGGCCATGATAATTTAGTTATATAGAGTTATTACTATTCTCTACGAAGAAAATAAGGATATGTATGCTATTGTGTGGTGTTTAATAATTAAAGTAAGGTATTAATTTTTTTGTGCCTTAACAATAACTATCACACACAAAGTCCTCTTAAGCTCTTTGGTCTAGTGAATGGGTAGAATGAGTCTTCCTTAAGCTGCTGCAAAAAGTAACCAAAACAAAGTCAAAGTTCAAGCCTTATATTTCCAACATTTTCTTATTGAAATGGGAGATATATTCCTTTAAGATTCATAAGATTGCTAGTAAGCCCCCATTAATACTATTGGAGCCTTCTTACATCTTTTACTAGTAACAAACTAGGTTGTAAATTGTTAACTTAGTAATTCCACACTCATAACCAATCATAGAGAGAACTCAAAATACCATTTATGTGCTAGACCTTTGTGAATTATGGAGAATGCCTTGCACATAGTAGCTTTAAAGGCCCCATTTAAAGACATGAGGGTGTGGAACCTAGTATAATGGTTGGTAAGGTTTATGGTCCCATCATAAGAATCTAAGGTAGGCATCTTGAACAATTTGTGCTTATATATCTTGAAGTTTTGAGACTAGTGAGAAAGCAAAGATTATCTCCTAAAGGGGCAATTCTCAACCTTATAAGGTAATGACATAAAGTATTAACTCTTAGATCTGCTTTGCTACTTCATCTTTATCTTAAACCACATTTAAGATGTTCTTAGCAAAAATGCATCTTTGTGAATGGCTTCCAATGACATCCTACCTAGAGGAAGTTAAAGAGTGTCCTCATGAGCCTCTTAGTAGGGACAAGGACAACCTTCATCCCTTAAGATGCAAAGGGAATATAGATGTAGTTGCTTTAGTGGAGGCATCAAGATAACATACTCGTCGGTTGTAGGGTGCAAGTTTGGGTTTTGAATTTCTTAGGAAGTATAAGAGGTACAATTCTTTAGAGGTCATTTGTTTTAATGAAGAATGGATTTCAGATTTTAGCATGGAAAGCCACTCCTTTCCTTCAAAAAGGAAGTCACAGAGGTGTTTAGTACCCTAATCTATTCTAGAATGAGGTAGAAGTGATCCTAGAAGCTTGAGGCAACTGTTCATTACCTAGATAAAAAGAAATGCAGGTAGTGTGGTGGGTTGTCACCCATATCCCAATGGAGAAAGCTTGCAAGTCAAACATAAAGAAGAAGGGTAGTAGAAAGGAATAGACACATAATGTTGTTCCCATATACAATGCCTTATAATTGAGTAAAGATGACTTGGGTGAAGACACTAAGACTTGATCGAATCTGTGACCTATAAGGCAAGTTAAGATTAAACGATGTTGGGTTAAGACCTAAGATTATTGCTCCGATATTTAAGTCAACAAGGGTGTAACCTAGATGAAGCTACCAAATGAGGGAATAATCAATGTTTCAGTGGTTTTGGGAGCTGATTATATAGCCTTCTGGTCTAAATTTGTTCCTCGTTAAGAATTTGGGTGCTGTGGAGGATTGAGACTTTTTTGACTTTTTTCTGGAACTCTTGCGGGGTATGTCCTTTTTCTAGTGAGATACCTATGAATAAAACTACATTGCCTTTTAGAACAAAAAAAAAAAAAAACAAAAGATCAGAATAGTAGATAGATTGCCATCCACTGTGAATATTCTTTCTCATGTTGAATTTGAAGAGATAAATAAAATCACAAAGCGATCTCAAACTCTCTGTCTGCAATGGTATGGAAGTAAAGATACCATGTTGTTTTAATGAAAACCATTTGAAGCAACTATTATTCCAGCAAGCTACATTTGCAAATTGTGCTACAATTAGCCAATATTGCATATACACTGACTACGAACAAATACGTTAGAATGGAACTTTCCGATTAGCTTATATAATTACATGAGAAAGGAACCGATTAGATGTCCAGACGACCTTTTTCTCGCTTCGTGTCCAAAATGATCAAACTAATTTATTAAAAATCTCTGCAAAAACAATTTGCCAATTGTGGAGGATGGCTCCGACTGGTTTAGAGGACTGGGGCCTTCTCATGGCTTGCAAATTGCATTTTTCTTCACCTTGCCTATTGGAATAATGCAAGCCACAACCAATACGAAAATAATTGGATTTCTTGCCCAGTAATGGTACCAGCAAAGCATAACCCACGATGAATAGACTTAGGACGTCATCAAGATTCTCAAATACCTTGACTTCCGCATCAATAATTTTACGAACCCTTTCACGTAGATTGCCAAAGCAGTAGTTTTGATAAGGAATAAACTCGTCTCTTCCTCGTAAAACCTCATTGGTAACAGGATGATAAGGCGAAAAACCGAAAAAACTAATTGTTCCTTGGATATCAAAAAGTGACAGGAAAACACTTCTCACCATCATTTTGAACGGTTTAGATGGATATCAACTATCAAAGGAAGGAATTTCCGATGAGTCAAGCTGTGATTTGCGATTTTTGACTGAGAGTCCATGTGTTGCTTAAATAATCGGTTTCATATTTATTAGTAATTTAATGAATGTGGTACGTGGAAATATACGAGCTTTACAAGGCTGAAGAATTGCTCAACATTGTTCAGCGAATTAATAGCCTCTTATTTTGAAAGAAGATTTGACTATTTTTTCTGTTGGGACTCGTCGGAACATATGGCTGGCTCATTCTAACATAAATGAGAGATTCCAAAAGTATTTTGCTTACTCATAAGGACCTAGTACGTGGTATTGATAGTATTTTATATTTATGAAAGTACTCAAATAATATTTTTTATTTTTAAATGAAAAGATATTTTTATATCTTAGTAAAATAAAGCTAATAATTTATTATTATTTTAAGATGGAATTACTCTAAATAATATGACCACATATTTGAGTCATTTATAGTGACATATTGAATAAACATGTCACATTAAGTAAATTTCACATAAATTTTATATAATCATGTCATTAATATCTTATAACTAATTTTAAACATGTAATCACATGCATTTGTATAAAGCATATTTCCATAATGCAACATATAATCTCATAATATTCATTATTTCTCGAAATTAACTTATCATATATGGATATATATATATATAAAAGGATGGAGTTAGGTTGAGGTGAACCCGAGTACAAATGCTAAGACTGAATCAACTTTGTGACCTACAAGACAAAGATAGGCTAGGAAGTATTAGGTTGAGACCTAATATTAGCATTTTGATATTTAAGTCAATAAGAATGTTACTTGGATAGAGCTTATAAATAATGGAATAATCAATATGTACCTTGGGAACGACATCTAAGGGGTATTTATGGCAAAGTTCAGATGTTGTCATATGCTTGGAGGAATAATTTAAATGGGGTACATATGTAAGATCCATGAGGTGATGTTTTGCTACAAAGAGATAGAGTATTATTAGGCTAGCCCAAAGGCCCATTAGTAGCCTACATAAATTATCCTTATCACTTGCTCCCTTGAAGATTATAGTTTTTCCATAACACTTAAACTTAAGAGAATCCAATCTTTTAATGTCTTTTCTAGGTATTCCTTAAAGACTAAGAATGCATTAATCGTCCGTTTGTCTTGAATGACACACCTTTTTTATCCTATGACTATTAGATTTATTTAGGGTGACTTTTCATCTTTCTGCATATTAGCAATTTAAGGATTGTCCTCTTGCTTTTCCTTTTGCTTAGTTTTGTGAAGAGACTTGCTTACAATAAAGTTTCTCTTCTCTATACTTTTTTCCTTGTAGTTTGCCATGACATTTGGTGATAATATTAGCACCCCATCATCTTCACTTTCTTAAGCAATTTTTGGGTGAAACATCCAATTTTGATCAAGAAGAGAAATTAATTGTTTGTCAAACTTGTACTCCCCTAGGATTTGCAATCATAACTTAATTGATTTAGTAGTAACCTAGCATTTAGGCATGTTGATGAATCATTTTTAACTATCTTTTTGTATTATTTACAATCATTTACATTTTCCTCCACACCTCTTGTGTTGAAGCTTTTTATGCCTTGATGTGTCATTAAAAGAGATATTCCACGTATCTTACTTTGTTGACATTTAAAACTTATATATGGGAACCTTTTGACCCCTCAAATGACATTTCTCTCTCTTCCCTTTATTCTCTATGATAGTGTTATTAAAACCTAAGGCTAATAGATGGATCCTCATCTAAACAAGTATGACATGTCACAAGTATTGTATTTTAGAACCTATGAGTCTTTACCCATGTTCAAATGTTCCTAGGACAAAGAACCTTGCACAAACACCCTTAACCATAACATTAATATGGCCAATTGCATTATAGCTTAATTGAAGAGAGATGTTCCTTAAGTGCAAGTTCCCTATGTTGTATTATGGTGTGTCGGATGTCATTGGACCTTTAATACACATAAAGACCTTTTAAAAGATCATGAACATTGCTAGTTTCTAGAGGACACAAATTTGGTGGTTCCCACACTTGTTGAGAGGGATTGTTGCTTGCTTACATGCCAGCTTTGTTAGCATATATTTGGATTAATTAGCTACTGACATGTATTTTCTTTGACACTAGGCTCTCTAGGAATTTCTTATCCATGTAAGGACTATATTAAGTCAATTGATGCTTAATTCCTGGATTCTTTTGATAGGATTATTAGTCTTGGGAACTACTTAGAGGTTATTATGATTGGGGCTATGATACTTCACTGATATAAAGTTGTTATTATTCTTTACAAAGGAAATAAGGATATTTATGCTAATGAGTGGTGTTTAATAATTGAGAGCAAAGTACTAAATTTTTGGTGTAATAACAACAACTATGACACATAAAGTCATTTAATGGTCTTTTGTCAAATGAATAGGTAAAACAAGTCTTCCTTAAGCCAATGCAAAAGGTAGCCAAAGCAAAGTCAAAGTTCAAGCCTTATATTTCCATCATTTTCTTATTGAGATGGGAGATATATTCCCTTTAAGATTCATAAGATTGCTGGTGAGCCCTTGTTAATATTGTTGGAGCCTTCTTACACTTCTTACTGGTAATAAACTACATCCTAAATTATTAACTTAGCAATCTCACACTCATAATCAATCATGGTGAGAACTTGAAATACCATCTTTAAGCCAAACCTTTAAAGGTTGTTAAGAAAGCCTTGCACTTAGTAGCTTCGAAGGCCCTATGGAAAGACATGAGCGGGTGGAACCTATCCAATGGTCAATAAAGTCTATGGTCCCATCATAAGAATCTAAGGTAGGCATCTAAAACTTTTTCTATGTGAATGCATCTTGGATTTTCAAGACTAGTGAGGAATCAAAGATTATCTCTTGAAGGGGTAGTTCTTAGCCTTTTAGGGCAACAACATGAAGTATTTACTTTTAGATTTGTTTTACTACTTCATCTTTATCCTAGACCACCTCTAAGATGTTTTTGTCACCCATATCTTAATGGAGAAAGCTTGTAAGTCAAACATAAAGAAGAAGGGTAGTAGAAAGGAATAGACACACAACATTGATCCCACATATAGTGCATTATAATTGAATAAAGATTTGGATGGAGATAGGTTAAGGAGGACTTGAGTGTAAATGCTAAGAATTGATTAAATCCTATGTCCTATAAGACAAGCTGAGATTAAGTGATGTTGGGTTGAGAGTTAACGTTAGTACACTAATACTTAAGTCAATAAAGATGTAAAGTATATGAAACTAACAAATGAGGAAATAATCAATGCATACCTTCAAAATGAAATCCATGGGGTATTTATAGCAATGTTCAAATGTTGTCTTATGATCAAGGAAATAATCCAAGTGGAGTATGTATATGGAGCCCATGGGGTGATGTGTCTGCTATAAGGAGGTCAAGTTTTACCAAGTTGGAGCAAAGAGAGATTTGTAGGTATTATTAGGCTTACCTAAGCATAAGAGTTATAATTTTATAAGTTATACACAATATTTTACAAATTTTTAAATGAAACTCCAATTAGAATTTTAGGCTATCACATTGTAGATAAACAAATAGGCTCAAGGACTAAATCTAAGTCTAATATCCAAAGGTGTTCAACACACTCAAAATAAATTTAACTAGTAATCTAATTTTCTTTTTAATCACAAGAACTGCTTCACATAAGTTTATTTTTTCAAACCCAAATATTTGAACAATTTGTTTTGCCCAAGTGCCTTGCACTGACAAACTCACTTTAACACATTTACAAATGTACATGTAACAACAACACTATACATTTGAAAATTGATCATCAAAATAATTTAGACCATAACATTTTCTCTTCCTTTGCATTACAATGCTTAAAAGTCAAATTTAGGTTTTATTACATATGGTGCCCTTCTTAGTCATATAATTGATGTACATAGGTAAATAGTATGACTCATTGTAGTCACCAAACAACAGCAAAGAATTTTTATTTCTTTCTTTTAAAAAAAAAAAATGGTCCTCTTTAGCATATGGATAAGTGTAGCTTTAAAGCTGTTTCTCTTTTTAACAACCACTTGAGATAGTTAATGACTTTCATGCACTCATTAACGCATGTTACATATATAAGCATCTTTTTCTCTGACCTTTCGACTTATGGCAATTGCAAAATTTCAATTTTTTTTGGTTGAAAAAATTTTAGAAATTCATTTCTCCCTTTAGATATATCAAAATAGGACAAACAATATGACATTGAAAAGCTTATTATAATTGTCATTAATTCTTAAAATATATATATACATTAAGTACCTTATTCATAATTATGCAATGGTAAACAATGTGAATAAAGGTCAATCTCATAAAAAGTGCTATCAACTTAATACAAGATAATTAAACTTCAATATACTAATATGAATTAGAGAAGTAATAAAGAATTCTAACTTTATAATAATTAAAGTAAGCAGTTTAATTAAACAAAACAATTTATAGAAATATCAATTAATAAAATTCTAGTTTTAAGATCATCGTAACTAATGATATTTGATACTTTCAATTATTCACAGTGTTATCTTAATTTTGTTAGAACTATTAACTTTAAATAACAACAAATTCTCTTACTTGAATTTTCTCTTTGATATTTACTAAGTAGAACAAGCTCTCAACTTAAACCATAAACATTATATCCTAGAACATACTTTCTAGAGTTATATACTAATGACCTTAAGAATTATGGAAATAGGTAAATTCAAGCAAGAATCACATAAACTTAGATTGTTTAACTTGTATTGAGTTATTCATAATAACAAGATGAAATTTATCCATAATCTTTTACTATAAATTGCTACTTGGTGATTAGAGATAGGATAAATATAGGTCATAGTCTCTAACTCTACCCATCAAACATTGTTTAATTAATTTAATAAGTCTAAACAATTGAATTAAAATAAAAATTATTCAATAATTTAATCAAAATAGCTTAAACAATTTTAATTAAAAAAGTAAACAACATTAAAAAATAATTTATTTCATCCAACTACCAAACATTTTGAAATTTCTTAAAACTATTAAAGTTCTAGCTACACATACATAGAAGAAATTAAATTCATACTAAAGCTTTCTCTACCACCCTCCTTATATGTCCATCTCCTCTTCTCTAATTTTCAATAACTAAAAAAATCCTTTTTATAACCTAAAAAACTAACATAAAAATCAAAAGGAAAAAACCCTAGGACATTAAAAAAAATCTCCTAAATTCTTAAGGTTATAATAAATTTTTTTGCTTAATTGTGATAAAATTTTTGTAATGAATTTTAAGTTGACTCTTAAATAGATATAGTTTGAAATAGGGTTTTCCTTCTTCATCACAGTTGTATTCCTCTTCCAACGAATCTAGTATTGTTCAAAAGAAAGGCCCAAAGCCCAAGTTATGAGCTAGAAATTGAAACTTAGTTCAACTTGTGACAAATTTTATGTTAACTTCTCAACTATTTTGGGACCATCAAATAGTTGTTCTAGGCTTATGTTTCTTCTTAGTAGTTATAGTCCTAAATGTGAACTTCAATTTAGGCTTTTGAATTACCTAATTTGGATATATGAAATTCAAATTACGCCTATTTAAATATCTAGAGTTCAAATAAGAATCTTACTCCAATTAAAATTTGGACTCTACTTTTCTAGTTGTTTTGAAGCAAAGTCTTAAGGTTGAACAAACTTAGATCTAGATTCATAACTTTAATCTAAAAAATTTGAAATATATACTACAACTTTATTGAATACCATTTTACCAATTTGAACTTTTAAGTTAGTGAAAAAACTAAAATAATTAATGAAAGTTAATTTTGCCTATTTTCAAATTCTCAAAATTTTCCCAAAATATACCTAAATCACAAAATATATTCTAATCAGCTTAAATAAACATAAAACTTATTAGAAATAACTAAATAAAATAATAAATAAATAAATAAATTCTCACTCATCAACTTATATCAAGCACTTTGAGCCTATAAAATTTTCATTTCATGAAACTCCAAATGACACAAGTAATTGGTTTTAAAGTTTCTAAACTAATAATTGGGTAATTATCAAATTCTCTTAAGTTATAAAGAATTAGTCCTCCATAATTTGCAGGCTCGCTCTACTACATAATGGTTATATTCATGCAAAGTTTATGGCCTTTAAACTTTTTATACCCAAAATCCCATTAACAGGTTCAAACTCAAGTTTTTCACAAAATTGACCTATAAACTCAAGTTTTTTGCACGTTAGAAATATTTAACATATATTATAAAAATATCTAACATATAGGTTAAAAGTAGCCAACACTCAATTTTTTTTCTTAATATATTTTAAAATGTCTAACACATATTTAAGGTATGTCAAATGAATATCATGTCTAACACATGTATCCAACATAAACACATATCATTCTAAAAATGTCGATGCTTGATAGTTAGTGAATGCCCCTACAAATCACCATGTTATACATGTGTTCTTGCCAAGAAAAACTAAATTTTTTAGACCAACTCATGAGCTAGGCTCAACTTAACACAATCAAAAATCAGAAATGCAAATAATAATTGCATTTTCATTGGCATACACAAATTACAATGAAATACAAGGTCCATTGAGGTAAGTAAGATGATTTGTAGCGCAAAAAAAAGGGGTTAATGCAAACAAGTTACCTTACTAATAGTAGGAAGATTAGAAAGTACCAATTTGAAAAGGTAAAAGAAATTTAAAATTAGGCACTCACTAATTATATTTCTTTTTTACATGAGTAAAACATTTTTTTAATTTACTTAATATCAAAAAAAGTAAAATTATTTAAATTAAAATAATTCAGATTTGAATAGAAAACTTTTTAATTTAAGTAATTAATTAAATAAATTCTTATCGAATAACGGTTTAATTGAGTTCTAATGTTATTTAAATTTTTTTAAATAATTTAAGTAAGAAGTTACTAAAAATTTGAGAAAAAATAAAAATAAGTTAGATTTGTATAAAAGAAAATCTTATTTGAGTTGCTATATAAATGGATCTTAATATTATTTAAATTTAAAATCTTTTTATATAATTTTTGTAATTTAAGTAAATATTACTCAAAATTTAATAAAAAAGTAACAATATACCATATTTGAATAAAAAAAAGTTCTATTTAAGTAATTACTTAAATAGAATTTAATATTATTCAAATTTGAGGCATTTTTATATAATTTTCATAATTTAAATAAATAAAATTACTCAAAATCCAAGAATAAATAAAAAATATTTGGATAAAAAATTTTAATTTAAATAATTACTTAAATTTTAAATTCTTTTTACGTAATTTATATAATTTACGTAATAAGTTAGTCAAAATTGAAAAAAAAAAAAAAAGATAAGATTTGAATAGAAAAACATCTTATTTGAACAATTTTTTAAATGAATTTTAATAAAAATTTAAGATTTTTTTATATAATTTTTGTAATTTAAATGAAAAGTTATTCAAAATTTAAGAATGAATAAAAAATTGTCATATTTAAATTAAAAAAGTTAAATTTAAGTGTATTTTAAATAAATAATATTATTATTCAAATTTTAGTTTATTATGTAATTTATATAATTTAAATAACAAATTATTTAAATTTTTAAAAAATTCAAAAATATCACATTTAAATAAAAAAATCACTTAATCTAAGTAATTATTTAAAATAATGAAAGTTAATTTGACTCTTTATATTTTAAATTGCCTTAAAATTTTGATTGTTGGAGCTGTATTAGTGATTGAATCGTTCAGGACCCTTTCCTAGTAAATTCATTAGCTTTTCTAGGCCCAAGGCTTAATCTCTTCTTCCTTTCTAGATAAAGATCCTATTTAATTTAATTATTGTTATTATTATTAATTACTAATTGTTGTTACTAATTATTGATTACAATTCTTTATTGTTGTTGTCGATCAACAAAAATGTAATGTAACATTTGGTTAAACTAATATTATATGCTGTTGTAAAAATAATAAAATATCTATTTAAAGTTTCTGTTTCATTACAATAAATAGTTTTTTTTTTTAAAAAAATTTTTGACTAGGATCACATAACCTCTCAATATGTAGAAGAAATTAGAGGACAACAAGGTTAATAGGCAAATTAGGGAGAAAAGACGAAAAAAAGAAAAGACCACGAAGATGAGAACGGCCTGCAAATGAAGGCTGGGCGAGTAGTGGCCTTGGCGTATTGCTGGGGACGATGTTGCCCCTGCTCCGGAGGCAGGCGTGTGGGGGAAGAACGTAGAGAATACAAAGAGATATCAAACAAAATTAGCATAATATTATTAGGAATATTCTTGTCATAAATAAATAATTAAACAGTTTGTTATTTTAGCCACCCAAAAAGATGTAATTGTGAGCTACTTTTTGTATTGAGGCTACTTATTAGCAAACAATAACTAACACCTGTAAAATTTTATCAAGCACTAATCATATTGCCATTTGAAACTGAACAACAATCAACAGCCTCCAAAAATTAAAACAAACATCTCCAAAATCTACTTTTATTGCCTTTGATTGGACGGCCTCATGGCCTTTATACCGTACAGTGATTTGGTGGACAGTGAAAATGGAAGATTTGAACGACTAGAAAATCAGTGTTTTATGGAAGTTAGAAGCCACGGAGACGGTGTGACAATACCAACGCCCATAAAAATTCTACTTCCTGTGTCACAGCCACATTTTGTCTGCCCCTTGTTTGGATCCACAAATAAGTGCGTGGCGAGATGGATTGCCAAATGCCAATTGCGCAATTAATTGTGGAAGGAAATATCTGCTAAGAGGAATTTGACTTGTAAATTTATCATGAATTTATTTATATAATCATTTCATAAAATTTATTTCAAAAGTTAAATCATTTTTGTTATTAAGACAAATTAATGTATATTATTAGCCTATTTATATGATAATTTGACGCGACACAAAGTGTTGCGAAATATTAAATTTTGCATCATAAAATTGAGTTGTATTGCAAAAAGTAAAAGAAAAAGCAAATACAACAATGCAATCAACAAATAGCCATTACTTATATTGAACCAGGAGAATGACTGGAAAATTCTCCTCAATTAAATGGGACAAAATAGAAATATGACATCTAAAACATGCACTTTTATGTGTCGGAGAATCTATCATTGTCATATATTGGGGTTGAGGTATTCCTAGGTAACCACATCTAGGGTTTATAGGGGATTGTTGCAGATTTTGCTTCCGGAGTTATGATTACAAGGCTATGCCCACTTTTTTTGGCATCGTATGTGATTAGGGAGAAGGTAGGGGTTATGCTTCAGTGGTTTTGGGAGCTGATTATATAGCCCTCTGGTCTACATTTTTTCTTTCGTTAAGAATTTGGGTGCTGCGGAGGATTGAGACTTTTTTTTTTTTTTAACTCTTGCGGGGTATGCCTCTTTTTAGTGAGATACCTATGAATAAAACTACATTGCCGTTTAGAAAAAAGAAAAAGATTAGAATAGTAGATAGATTGCCATCCACTGTATGTATTCTTTCACATGTTGAATTTGAAGGGATAAATAGAATCACAAAATGATCTCAAACTCGGTGTCTGCAATGATATGGAAGTAAAGATACCATGATGTTCCGAAAAATACCATTTGAAGCAACTATTATTCCATGTTTCATGTACACTAACTAGGAACAAATGCATGAGAATGGAACTTTCCGATTAGCTTATATAGTTACGCGAGCAAGGAACCGATATGATGTCCATGCGACCTTTTTTCCCACTTTGTTGCCATTATCCTTTTACTCTGCAAGGTCTAAAATGATCAAACTAATTTTTCGAAAATCTCTGCATAGAACAATTTGCCAATTGTGGAGCGTGGCTCCTACCGGTTTAGAGGACTGGGGCCTTCTATTGGCAGGCAAAATTGCTGTTTTCTTTTCTCATGGATTGCCGGGCTGCATTTTTAATTGTTGCTGTGATTGATAAAAAAGGCAATGTAATATTTGTTTAAATTGATATTATATACTGTTGTAAAAATAATAAAATATCTATTTGTGATATTGTATTACAATGTGTCAAATTTTGTCAGGCCCTTAACAAACCTGGAGACTTTTAAGACAATCAATGCTTTCCTAATCACGGACAACATCTTGATGAAACAAATTTGGTGGTTCCCATACTTGTCAAGAGGGATTACTTGGCTGCTAACATGTATTTTCTTCTACACCAAGCTCTCCAAGAATTTCTCATCCATGTACGGACTGTGATAAGTCAATTGATGCTCCATTTCTAGATTCTTTTGATAGGATAATCAGTTTTGGGAACCGTATGGGGTTATTATGATCGAGGCCACGATACTTTACTTATGTAGAGTTGTTGTTGTTCTCTACAAAGGAAATGAGGATATGTATGCTATTGTGGGATGTTTAATAATCAAGAGCGAGGTATTAAATTTTTGGTGCCCTAACAACAACTACCATGCACAAAGTCCTCTAAAGCTCTTTTGTTTGGTGAATGGGTAAAATAAGTCTTCTTTAAGCCAATGTAAAGTCAAAGTTCAAGTGTTATGCTTCTAACATTTTCTTATTGAAATGGGAGTTATATTCCCTTCAAGATTCACAAGATTGCTAGTGAGCTCCCATCAACACTATTGGAGCCTTTTTACATCTCTTATTGGTAATAAACTAGGTTCACTATTGGGGCCTTTTTACATCTCTTACTGGTAATAAACTAGGTTTACTATTGGAGCTTTTTTACATCTCTTTCTGGTAATAAACTAGGTTCACTATTGAAGCCTTTTTACATCTCTTACTGGTAATAAACTAAGTTTCAAATTGTTAACTTAATAATTTCACACTCATAATCAATCATGGTGAGAACTTAAAATACCATATATATGTCAGACCTTTCAGGGTAATGGAGAAAGCTTTGCACATAGTGGCTTTAAAGGTCCCATTTAAAGACTTGAAGGTATGAAACTTAGTTTAATGGTTGGTAAGGTCTATGGTCTCATTATAAGAATCTAGGCCAGACATCTTAAACTTTTTTTGCGCTAATATACCTTGGATTTTTTAGACTAGTGAGCAACCAAAGGCTGTCACCTAAAGGGGTAGTTCTCAGCCTTGTAAGGCAATAACATGAAGTATTAACTTTTAAATCTGCTTTGTAACTTCATCTTTATCTTAGACCACCTCCAAGATGTTTTTGGCAAAAGTGCATCTTTGTAAATGGCTTCCAATGACTTCATACCTAGAGGACGTCAAGGAATATTCCCATGAGCCTCATGGTAGGGACAAGGACAACCTTCTTCCCTTAAGATGTCTAAGGGAATCTAAACACAGTTGCTTTAATGGAGGCATCAAGATAGCATACTCATCAATTATAGGTGCAAGTTTGGGTTTGAAATTTCTTAGGGAGTTTAAGAGGTATAATTTTTTAGGGTTCGTTTGTTTTAATAAAGAGTGGATTTAGGAGTTTGGCATAGAGAGCCCCTTCTTTCTCTCAAAAAGGAAGTCACGTAGGCATTTAGTTCCTTAATCTATTCTTGTATGAGGTGGAAGTGATCCTAGAAGCTTATGGTAACTATTCATTGCCCAGATTAAAAGAAATAAAGGTAGTGTGGTATGTTGTCACCCATATCTCAATCGAGATTCCAATGGAGAAAGCTTGTAAGTTAAACATAAAGAAGAAGGGTAATAAAAAGGAATAGACACATTAGGTTGTTCACACATACAGTGCCTCATAATTGAATAATTTGGATGGAGCTAGGTTAAAGAGGACCTAGGTGTGGATGCTAAGACTTGATTGAATCTGTGATCTATAAGACAAGTTGAGATTGAGGGATGTTAGGTTAAGTGTTAAGTTTAGTACTCTGATACTTAAGTCAACAAGGATGCAACCTAAATGATGGTAAGAAATGAGGGAATAATCAATGCATAACTTTAGAATGACATCCATAGGGTATTTATATCGAGGTTTAAATGTTGTCTTATGGTTAAAGAAATAAGGCTAAAATTGATGTGCACAAGGCGAATGGTAAGACTAACTGCAACCACCAAATTATTGTAAGGAAATTTTTTATTTCTTTCTTTAAAGAAAAAGGTCCTCTTCAGCACGTAGATAAGTATAGCTCCTAAAGAAGTTTCTTTTTTTGGTAACTACCCAAGATAGTTAATGACTTTGATACACTCACTAATGCATGTCACATATATAAGCATCTTTTTCTCTAGCCTTTTAACTTATGGTGATTGTAGAATTTCAATTTTTTTGGTTGAAAAAATTTTACAAATTCATTTCTCCCCTTAAAAATTTTAGAAATTGTCATCAAATTTTAAAAAATAAAAAAAAAATTAAGTACCTTACTGTTGATTATGCAATGATAAACAATATGAATAAAGGTCAACCTTATAGAGAGTGTTATCAACTTAATACCAGATAATTAAATTTCATTATACTAATATGAATTAGTGAGGTAACCAAGAATTATAATTTTATGACAATTAAAGTAAACAACCTAATTAAACAAAACAACTTATGGAATTATCAATTATCAAAAGTCCAATTCAAAGTTCATTTGTATCTAATGATACTTGATACTTTCAATTATCCATAGTATTGTCTTAAGTCTATTAGAACTATTAATTTTAGATAACAACAAACTCTTTTACTTGAACTTTCTCTCTGATATTTACTAAGTCAATCAAGCTCTCAACTTAAACCATAACCACCATATTTTAGAACAAGCTCTTTAGAATTATATACTAATAACCTTAAGAATTATGAAAATAGGTTAATTCAAGCAATAATCATATAAATTTGGATTGTTTAACTTGTGTTGAGTTATTTGTAATAATAAGATGAAATTTGTCTATAATCTTTTGCTATTAATTACTACTTGATGATTATGAATAAGATAAATATGAGTCACAATCCTTAACAATACCCATCAACCATTGTTTTATTAATATAATAGGTTTAAATGAACGAATTAAAACAAAAATTATTCAATAATTTAATTAAAATAACTTAAATAATTCCAATTAAAAAGAAAACAACACTACAAAATAATACATTCCATCAAATTAAAAAACATTTTGAAATCTCTTAAAAGTGCTAAAAAGTTCTTATAAGAATTTGTACTAAAGCTTTGTTTGTTGCTCTCCTTATGTGTATGTCTCCTCCTCTTTGATTTTGAGTAGCTAAAAAGGTCCTTTTTATAGCCTTAAAAACTTATATAACTAGTATAAACAAAAACCTTAGGACATTGAAAAAAAATCTCTTAAATTCTTGAGATTATAATAAACTTATTTCCTTAATTATAACAAAATTTTTGCAACAAATTCTAAATTGATTCTCAAATAGATATAGTTTGAATAAGGGTTTTTTTTCTTCATCAAAGTTGTTGTCCTCTTTCAATGCATCTAATCTTGTTCAAAATAAAGGTCCACAACCTAAATAATGAGCTAAAAATTGAAATTGACTTAATCAAACCTGTGACAAATTCTACGGTAACTTATCAACTATTTTTAGACCATCAAATAATTGTTCTAGGCTTAGGTTTCTTCTTAATAGTTGTAGTCTTAAATGTGAATTTCAATTTAGGCTTTTTAATCACATAATTTGGATATATGAGCCTTAAGTTATGCCTATTTAAATACCTCGTATTTGGATAAGAATCTTACTCCAATTAAGATTTAAACTCTAGTTTTCTACCCTATTTTTGAAGCAAAGTCTCAAGGTCGAAACAAACTCAAATCTAGACATATGACCCCAATCTAAAAAATTTGAAATGTCTATTACAATTTTATTAAATACCATTTTACCAATCTAAACTATTAAGTTAGAAAAAAAACCTAAAATAAGTGACAAAGGTTAAAATGATAAAATGCTAGAATTTTGCTTGCTCTCAAATTCTCAAAACTTCTAAAACACATACCTAAATCACAAATAGATATAAAACTTATTAAAAACAACTAAATAAAAAAAAGGAATAAATAAATAAATTCTCACTCATAACTTATATCAAGGACTTCAAGCTTATAAAATTTTCATTTCATGAAACTCCAAATGACACAAGTAATTGAGTTTTAAAGTTTTTAGTTTAGAAACTTTAATTATCAAATTCTCTTAAGTTATAAAGGACTAAGCCTCCATAATTCGTAAGCTTGCTTTACTACATAAGGGCTATGTTATTGCAAAATTTATGGCCTTTAAACTTCTTACACCCAGACATGCCATTAACAAGTTCAAACTCAAGTTTTTCACAAAATTAAGCTACAAACTTGCATAATACCAACATAAAACATGTAAAAAGGCTAGGAAACAATGCTCAAATGCTCTGATACTAATGTTGAAAATTAAATACATAAATTTTCATACAAATTTTATCAAAAAGTATGTAAATACCTCAACTAGAGTTTGTCTCCTAGTCTTAGATCTCAAGGTTAAATGACTAGCCCTCACAGCATTTGATCAATGCATGATTAGAGTAAAATCACATTGAAAATCAATCCTTTTTGATGACCCAAATACCATTTGTTTTAAGAACAATATAAGACTTTCTCTCCCTATTATTCTATCACTCCTTTTTTGTTTCATATGTTAGTTAATTAGACCCTCATAAGGAGCCCTTTACATAAAAGTGGTTTAGGCCTTTTCAACTTTTTCCTTTTATGTAACTGTTACCAATTAGCCTGCCAACTTACTTGTGTTATTTATTGGGTTGGATCAAAACAATCAACTCATTATGGCATAATGGCCAACTCATAAATCAACATTTAGCCTCTTACTATATTATCCAAAATGACATTGTTTGATATTAAAATGATGCCATTTTGATGAAAACTTACATAATTTAAACATACAATTATTATGGTATATTGGTTGATTCTTAATGGTTTCCAAAAATCCAAATCTACCTCCATAATGCACTATTTTACAAGTAGAAATTATTAATCTTTTTCCTTTTTTGGTTTTTGGCACTTTAGGTATCAATGATTCAGATTGAGAAGTTTTTATTTAATTATGCAATTTATAAACTATGATATATTGACATAGACACAAGAACACATAAACTCTTACAAAACTAGGACATAGGTACGACGTGAACATAAATGAAATAAATGTAACATTTAGGTATTTTTAGTAAATTTAGTATTTTTCAATATATAATGTATAAAATTTCTATGTCACTTTAAACAATTCTCCGTAGAAAATACATTAAACACTTCTCCTTTCTATTTTATTAAGTTATTAAAATATCTTTTTATTTATAGTTCAAAAAACATATTGTTTGAGCATGTTAAAAATCTGTATACACAAGATACTGTCAATCCCATAGACTAGGTCTTATGGGTAAGCAAAATACCTTTGGAATACCCCGTTTACGTCCGAATGAGCCAGCCATATGTTCGGATGAGTCAAAAAATTGAAAGGTCAAGTCTTCTTTCGGAATAAGAGACTATTGATTCGCTAAACAATGTTGAGCAATTCTTCAGCCCTTGTAAAGCTCGTATATTTCCACGTCCCACATTCATTAAATTACTAACTAAATATGGAACCTATTATATAAGCAACACATGCTTTCTCAGTCTAAAATGGCAAATCAAAGCTTGACTCATCGGAAAATCCTTCCCTTGATAGTTGATATCCATTCTAAACCGTTCAAAATGATGGTGAGAAGTGTTTTCCTGTCACTTTTTGATATCCAAGGAACGATTAGTTCTTTAGGTTTTTCACCTTATCATCCAGTTATCAATGGGGTTTCACGGGGAAGAGACGAGTTTATTTCTTATCAAAACTACTGCTTTAGCAGTCTACGTGAAAGAGTTTGCGAAAATATTGATGCGGAAGTCAAGGTATTTGAAAATCTTGATGACGTCCTAACTCTGTGCATCGTGGTTCATGTTTTGCTCGTACCATTTCCGGGCAATATGCAGAGATTTTCAATAAATATTTCGATCTTTTTAGGCCTCATAGAATATAAGGAATGGCAACAAAGTTCCGTTCCGATGCATTTGTTCCTTGTTAGGGTATACGCAATATTGGTTAACTGTAGCACAATTTGCAAATGTCGCTTTCTGGAATAATAGTTGCTTCAAATGGTTGTCTTTGGAACATCATGGTGTCCTTACTTCCATATCATTGCAGACGCAGAGTTCTATTCTAATCTTTTTCATTTTTATTTTATTTTTTTTGTTTGTTCTAAACGGCATTGTAGTTTTATTCATAGGTATCTCACTAAAAAGCGACATACACCGCCATAAACTAAAAAAAAAAGAAGAGAAAAAGAAAAAGTCTCAATCCCCCACAGCACCCAATCTATCAACATTTTACATAATATTTCGTATCAGTTTGAATGATTATATAAATTAATTTGTCTTAATAATAAAAAAGATTTAACTTTTGAAATAAATTTTATGAAATAATATATAAACAAATTCATGATAACTTTATGAAAAATTAATAAAATTCATGATTATTGTTAATTAACCTGCAAATATATTGATATTAAATAAAAAATGAAGGTTAAGGCTCTTGCTTGCAAGTCAAATTCCTCTCAGTGGATATTCCCTTCCATAATTAATTGCTCAATTGGCATTTGGCAATCCATCTAGCCACGTACTTATTTGTGGATGCAAACAAGGAGCAGACAAAGTGTAGTTGTGACGCGGGAAGTAGAATTTCTATTGGCGTTGGTATTGTCACACCATCCTTCAACTTCCAAAAAACACAGATTTTCTAGTAGTCCGAATCTTCCCATTTCACTATCCACCAAATCATTGTACGGTATAAAGGTCATAAGGCCGTCCAATCAAAGGCAACAAAAGTAGATTTTGGAGATGTTTGCTTTATTTTTTGGAGGCTGTCGATTGTTGTTCAGTTTCAAATGGCAATATGAGTAGTGTCTGATAAACTTTTATAGGTGTTATTGTTTGCTAATGGGCAGCCTCGATACAAAAAGTAGCTCACAATTACTTACTTTTTTTTTTTTGGGCGGCTAAAAGAACAAACTGTTTAATTAATTATTTATGACAAGAATTTTCCTAATAATATTATGCTAATTTTGTTTGGTATCACTTTATATTTTCTACATTCTTCTCCTACACGGCAACATTGCCCCCAGAAATACGCCAAGACCACTACTCCCCCAGCCAAGACCACGGCTTTTTCTTTCATTTTCTTTTTTTTTTTATATATATTTTCTCCCTAATTTTCCTCTTAACCCTCTTGTCCTTTCATTTCCTCTACATATCTTGTGTCTCCCAAAAAATTTTATTATATATGATAATTACTTAAAAACTATATATGATAATTATATTACCTATTTAATTAGATGAGAGGTAATGATGAGTCTAAAATTATTATTATAATCAAACAAAAACCTCAAATAAATATTTTATTATTTTTACAACAGTGTATAATATCAATTTAACAAAATATTATATTGTTTTTTTATTGATTGACAACAACAATTAAGAATAGTAATCAAAAATTAGTGCTAACAATTAATAATTAATAATAATAACAATAATTGAATTAAATAGGATCTTTACCTAGAAAGGAAGAAGAGATTAACCTTGCGCCTAGAAAAGCTAATGAATTTACTAAAAAAGATTTAAATTTTGAATAATAATATGATTTATATAAATAATTATTTAAATTAGATATTTTTTTTCATTCAAGTATTTTTTTTTTATTCTTGAATTTTGAATACTCTTATTTATTTAAATTACAAAAATTATATAAAAATACCTCAAATTTGAATAATATTGAATTTTATTTAAATAGTTACTCAAATAAGATTTTTTTTTAATTCAAATATGGTACATTTTTACTTTTTCTTGAATTTTGAGTAACATTTACTTAAATTACAAAAATTATATAAAAAGATTTTAAATTTAAATAATAATAACATCTCTTTATATAGTTGCTAAAATAAGATATTTTTTAATCAACTCTAACTTATTTTTATTTTTTCTTAAAATTTGAATGACTTCTTACTTAAAAAAATGTTAAAAAAAATAAATTTAAATAATGCTAAGGCTTATTTAAATAGTTTTATAATAAGAATTCATTTAATTAATTACTAAAATTTTAAAAAAAATTTATTCAAATTTGGTCTATTTAATTTTAAATAATCTTATTTTTTTGATATTAAGTAAATTAAAAAAAAATTATTTTACTCATATAAAAAAAAGTACAATTAGTAAGTACCCAATTTTAAATTTCTTTTAGTTTTTCAAGATTTGTACTTTCTTTTCTTCTTCCTATTGGTAAGGCAACTTGTTTGCATGGTATTGGAATATACCTTGTATTCTAATTGAATTAGAATTACTCCTTTAACCCTTATCTTATATTCCTATAAATATATATAGGCATACTAGGGTTATGTGAGTTGAGACGAGGTAGAGAGGAGAGCCGCACTCTTTGTATCTGGTAACACACTCTCTCTGTTAATAAAAAGTATTCCCTCTGTCTTTCCTGTGAACGTAGGTCACATCGACCGAACCATGTAAAATTCTGGTGTTATTTTTCTTTTCGTTTGATTACTTCCGTGTGATTTTCGGTAACAAATTGGTATCAGAGCCCGAGAAAAAAAAAAAATCCAAGCGCAGCCCAGCGCCTGACGCAGCCCCGCGCCCGACGCAGCCCTGCGTCACCGGCGACCCCGTCGCGCAGCCCAGCGCCGACGCAGCCCAGTGCCCGACGCAGCCCTGCGTCACCGGCAAGCCCGTCGCGCAGCCCAGCGCCCGACGCACAGCCCACACCGGCAACCCCGTCACACAGCCCAGCGGCCGGCGTTCCGCCGTACCAGATCCAATCGGGTCCCCGGCATTATCACAATCCCATTGAGGAGATTTAGGAGAAGCCGACAGAAGAGGGAACAGATCTGCGTTGTACTTGGTTGCACTTGGGCAATTTTATTAATTTGGGCCATCAATTTGTATTTTTCAAATTTCGTTTTGGGTGTTTTGTTGCAATGGCTTCTTCATCTTCATCAACGATGAAGTCTGAAATTGAGAAGTTTGATGGAAACACCAGTTTTGCATTGTGGCAAGTTAGGATGATGGCAATTCTGTCGCGAAAAGGTACAAAAAGGGCCCTACTTGGCAAGGAGAAAAAACCGGAGTCAATGTCCGATGCAGATTGGGATGACTTGGATGATAGAGCTTTATCCTCAATTCAACTCAGTTTGGGAAATGAAGTTTTGAGAGACATTCTCGGTGAAAGAACAGCAGCTGGTGCGTGGCTAAAATTGGAAAGTCTGTACATGACAAAATCTTTGACTAACAGGCTCCGATTAAAGCAACGCCTTTACACTCTATGTATGTTAGAAAGTACTTCTTTGAAATCACATATTAGAGAGTTTAGTTCAATTGTTACTGATTTGAGCAAAATTGACGTGCATATTGACGATGAGGATCAAGCTTTATTGCTATTGTATTCTTTGCCTCCTTCATATAAGCACTTTCGAGATATTATGATTTATAGCAGAGAAGATATTTCCCTAGAGAATGTCAAGACTAATTTGCAAGCCGAGGAGAAAATTGATAGTAATTTGACAGTTTCTGAGACATCAGATCAGAGTGTTGGTTTGATCATTGCTCGAGGAAGATCAAAGGAGAGAGGTCGAAATTCAGGAAAATCAAGATCGAAATCAAGGCCCAAGAATTTGACATGCAATTATTGCAAGAAGAGAGGGCACATCAAGTCTAATTGTTACAAATTGAAAAACAAGCAGAAAGTAAGTGACAGTAATCAAAAGAACCATCCACCAGGAGAAGCTCATGTGGCAGCAAATGAAAGTGATGATCTGCTTAATGTCACTCAAGGCCAAGGCAGATTTCAAGATACCTGGATCATGGACACTGGAGCCTCGCAACATATGACTCTTAATAGGGAATGGTTTACCATTTACAAGCCAATCAATGGTGGTGTTCTGTTAGGTAATGATCATGTATGTAATGTTGTTGGGATTGGTACAGTGCAGATCAAGATGCATGACGGTGTCATTAGGACCTTGTCTGAGGTCAAACACATTCCAGATTTGACGAAGAATCTTATCTCATTGGGCACTCTTGAGAAGAATGGCTACAAGATTGGGTGTGAAGGTGGAGTTCTGAAGGTTTCCAAAGGTGCTCTTGTATTGATGAAGGCTGCTAGAATTGGCACATTGTATTTCTTGCATGGTTCAACAGTCACAGACTCAACTGCAGTTTCTACTTCAGTTTCAGATTTAGACGTGACAAAGTTGTGGCATATGCGGCTGGGACACATGAGTGATAGAGGTATGGCTGCTTTGAGTAAGAGAGGTCTTTTGTATGGTCAAAACACTGGAAAAATGGAATTTTGTGAGCATTGTGTTTTTGGGAAGCAGAAGAGGTTGAGCTTCAATACAGCCATCCATAAAACAAAGGGAACATTGGACTATATCCATTCAGATCTTTGGGGTCCTTCTCAGGTTCTCTCTAAAGGTATGGGTGCTGCTTATATGCTCACTTTCATTGATGATTTTTCATGCAAAGTTTGGGTCTATTTCTTGAAACAGAAAAGTCAAGTATTTGGAATCTTCAAACAGTGGAAAATTTTACTTGAAAAGCAGACTGGGAAGCAGATTAAGAGGCTGAGAACAGATAATGACCTTGAATTTTGCAATAACGAATTCAATGAGTTTTGCAAAATCGAAGGCATTATTCGACACCGCACAGTTGTAAAAACTCCACAGCAGAATAGAGTTGCAGAACGCATGAACAGGACTTTGATAGAAAAAGCTAGATGTCTGTTATCCAATGTAGGTTTAGGCAAGGAGTTTTGGGCAGAAGCAGTTAATACAACTTGTTGGTTGGTAAATCGATCTCCTTCTACTTCCATTAAGTGTAAGACACCTGAAGAGGTGTGGTCAGGCAAACCTGCAAATTATTCTAATTTGAAGATATTTGGCTGTCCTGCTTATGCTCATGTTAATGATGGAAAGCTTGAACCGAAGGCTAAGAAATGCATTTTCCTTGGCTATGCTTCTGGTGTGAAAGGTTATAGGTTGTGGTGTCTAGACCCTAAGTCTCCAAAATTCCTCATCAACAGAGACGTGACATTTGATGAATCCGCTATGCTGCATCCAAAAGAGGAAGTCTTAAGGCCAAACAATGAAGATAGTGGGAGTTCCAGACAGCAGGTAGAGTTTGAAAGCAATATTCCTTCTAAGTCAGGTCAACAGATTCGGGTTGGCACTTCAGAAACAGACGAGGATACTCTAGATACTCAACAGGTACAGCCGTACAGTATCGCCAAAGACAGACCCAGAAGGACTATCAAGCCACCAGCCAAGTTTTCATACTCAGATTTTGCTTATTGTTTGGCAGTAGCAGAAGAGGTGGACTACAATGAACCTAGAAACTACTTAAAGGCTGTCACTTATGCCGAATCTTCCCAGTGGAGTATTGCTATGACCGAGGAAATTGAGTCCCTGCATAAGAATCAGACTTGGGACTTAGTGAAACTTCCCAAAGATAAGAAGACTGTTGGCTGCAAATGGATCTTCAAGAAGAAGGAGGGAATCCCAAGAGTTGAAGATGCAAGGTACAAGGCACGTCTGGTTGCAAAGGGCTACAGTCAGAAAGAAGGGATTGACTTCAATGAGGTGTTTTCTCCAGTTGTGAAGCATACTTCCATTCGTGTGCTTCTAACTATGGTTGTTATGTATGATATGGAACTAGAGCAGCTTGATGTCAAAACTGCTTTTCTACATGGCGATCTTGAGGAAGTCATCTATATGGATCAACCCGAGGGTTTCCAGATTGAAGGCAAGGAGGATCAAGTTTGCAGGTTGAAGAAATCTCTATATGGTCTAAAGCAGTCACTTAGACAATGGTATAAGAAGTTTGCCAGTTTTATGGTTGGCCATGGTTACTTAAGGAGTGAGTATGACAGTTGTGTCTACCATATGAAGCTTCGTGATGGATCATTTGTCTATCTGCTACTATATGTCGATGATATTCTTGTTTCCTCTACAAGTATATCTGAGATCAATAGTTTGAAGAAGCTACTTGGTAGAGATTTTGAGATGAAAGATTTGGGAGCTGCAAAGAGGATTTTGGGCATGGAGATCATCAGAGACAGGAAAGCAGGAGAGTTGCACCTTTTACAGAAAAGGTACATCGAGAAGGTTCTTGATCGTTTTGGGATGATGAGTTGCAAACCGGTAAGTACTCCTTTGGCATCACACTTCAGACTTTCAGCCTCTTTGTCACCTAATAGCCTAGAGGAGGAGGAATATATGTCATGTGTTCCATACTCTAGTGCAGTGGGCAGTGTTATGTATGCTATGGTTTGCACTCGTCCAGATATTTCACAAGCAGTCAGTGTGGTCAGTAGATATATGGCTAATCCTAGGAAAGCACATTGGCAAGCAGTTAAATGGATATTTTGGTATCTTAGAGGCACTACAGATGTAGGACTGATGTTCAGCAGAGGCAGTAGGTTGGTTACTGGTTTTGTTGATTCTGACTATACAGGTGACCTTGACAGAAGAAAATCAACAACTGGTTATATTTTCACTCTTTCAGGCAGTGCCATTTGTTGGAAGGCAACATTGCAATCAACAGTTGCTCTTTCCACCACTGAAACTGAGTACATGACAATAGCAGAAGCAGTCAAGGAAGCTATTTGGCTGAAAGGTTTGGTCACTGATTTGGGTTTATCACAGGAAACTATCACCGTATTCTGTGACAGTCAGAGTGCTATACACTTGACCAAAAATCAAGTGTATCATGAGAGGACCAAACACATTGATGTCAGATACCATTTCTTGCGAGATGTTATATCTCAAGGTTTGATTTCAATGAAAAAGGTCGCTACTACAGATAATCCAGCTGACATGTTGACGAAACTAGTTTTAACTAGCAAGTTCAAGCATTGCTTGGACTTGATTGGTGTTTGTTTTGATTGACTGGCCCTAAGGAGCCATTTGGAGGAGAGACAGAAGGATTCTATTTTGTTGTGTGTTTTGAGAATACAATGTAAGGTGAAGATTTGTTGGAATATGCCTTGTATTCTAGTTGAGTTAGAATTACTCCTTTAACCCTTGTCTTATATCCCTATAAATATATATAGGCATACTAGGGTTATGTGAGTTGAGACGAGGTAGAGAGGAGAGCCGCACTCTTTGTATCTAGTAACACACTCTCTCTGTTAATAAAAAGTATTCCCTCTGTCTTTCCTGTAGACGTAAGTCACATCGACCGAATCACGTAAAATTTTGGTGTTGTTTTTCTTTTCGTTTGATTACTTCCGTGTGATTTTCGGTAACACATGGTCCCCTTTTTTATCCTTGCATATCATCTTACCTATTTTGACAAACCTTATACTTCATTGTAACTTGTGTATGTCAATGAAAATGCAATGATTTTTTTAATTTCTAATTTTGATCGTATTGAGTTGAGCCTAGCATATGAGCTTGTCCAAAAAATTTAGTTTTTCCTTGCAAGAACACATGTATAGAATGGTGTTATGTAGGGGTATTCACAAATTATAAAGCTTTAACACTTCTATAATGATATATATTCATGTTAGATATATATGTCAAACCTAATAATCATTCAACATACCTTAAATACGTGTTAGACACTTTGAAATATGTTAAGAAAAAAAGATGCAAGTATTGGATACTTTTAGTTGTATGTTAGATATTTCTATAATATTTGTTGAATACTTCTAACATGTCCCGTATATATATATCATACATATAAAAAACTATATTCAAAATTCTCCTTTCTATAGAAAAGACATTAAACACTTTTCCTTTTGATTTTATAAGTTATTAAAATATCTTTTTATTTATACTAAAAAAAATATTTTTTGAGTATGTTTAAAATCCTTAAACACAAGATACTGTCAATCTCATAAATTAGGTGCTTATGCCTGCCTAGAGAGTGTATTGTTTTTACGAATAGAAACTATTAATCTTTTTCCTTTTTTTTTTTTTTGTCTTTGGCACATGCAGATATTGGCAATTTGGATTGAGCAGTTTTTGCTTAATTATATAGTTTATGAATTATGATATATGGACACAGGCACTAGAACACATCAACTTTTAAAAAATCAAGACATAAGTATGACATGAACACCATTATATATATATATATATATATATATATATATATATATATAATATTTAGGTATTTTTAGTAAATTTAGTATTTTTCATATATAATTTATAAAATTTCTATGTTATTTTATCTTGTTATTAGTATTTTTGGTAATAATTTTAAAAGAATATTAAATATATAACATAATATATAATAAATTATGAAGTAAAATAATCTAATATAATTATTATAATAGAATATTTTTTATTACTTATTATATCTTTTTCATAAAATTATTCATTAATATGTATATAAGAAATATTATTATATGCATTGAATTTAAATTTTTATTTTAATTTAACAATTTTGAATATAGTTTTATATATACTTGATGTGTAAATTACATGTCTATCACATGTATCCAACACAAATACATATCATTCTAAATGTATCGATGCTTTATAGTTAGTGAATACCCCTAGATTTCACCATGTTATACATGTGTTCTTGCTAGGAAAAGTTAATTTTTTTGGACCAACTCATGAGCTAGGCTTAACTCAACACAATCAAAATTTAGAAATGCAAAAGATAATTGCATTTTCATTAGCATACACATATTATAATGAAATACAAGGTTTGTAGGGGTAAATAAGATGATTTGCAAGAAAGAAGAGGGGTCGATGCAAACAAGTCGCTTTACCTATAAGAAGATGAGATATTACAAATCTTGAAAAGGTAAAAGAAATTTAAAATTTGGTACTTACTAATTGTACTTTTTTTTTTACACAAGTAAAATGATTTTTTAAAAATTTACTTAATTCTAAAGAAATAAGATTACTTAAAGTAAAATAAGTCAAATTTGAATAAAAAAAACTTTTAATTTGAGTAATTGTTTGAATAAATTCTTATTGAATAATTGCTTAAATGAGTTTTAGTATTATCTAAATTTAATTTCTTTTTTATATAATTTATATAATTTAAGTAAAAAATTACTCAAAATTTAAGAAAAAATAAAAATATATTAGATTTAAATAAAAAAAATCTTATTTGAATAACAATATAAATGGATCCTAATACCATTCAAATTCAAAATCTTTTCACATTATGTAATTTAAGTAAATATTACTCAAAATTCAATAAAAAGTAAAAATAGATTAGATTTGAATTAAAAAAAATCCTATTTGACTACTTAAATAAAACCCAATATTATTCAAATTTGAGATATTTTTACCTAATTTTCATAATTTAAACAAACAAAATTACTCAAAATTTAAAAATAAATAAAAAAATACATGTAAATTAAAAAATATTTAATTTGAATAATTATTTAAATAAATTATATTATTACTCAAATTTTGAATCTTTTAATATAATTTATACAATTTAAATAACAACTTTCACAAAATATAAGATAAAATAAAAATAGATAAGATTTGAATCAAAAAATTTTATTTATATAATTGTTCAAATAAATTTTAATGTTATTCAAATTTAAAATATTTTTATATAATTTTTGTAATTTAAGTAAATAGTTACTCAAAATTTAGGAATAAATGAAAAAATGTCATATTTAAATAAAAAAATAGATTTGAATACTAATTAAATAAATCATATTGCTATTTAACTTTTAGTTTTTTTTTATATATAATTTAAACAATTGAAATAACAAGTTATTCAAAATTTAAAAATAAAAAAAGTCATATTTAAATTAAAAATTAATTTAAGTAATTATTTCAAATAATAGAAATTAATTTGACTATTAATATTAGAAATCCCCTTAAAAATTTGATAATTTGAGCTGTATCAGTGATTGCATCGTTCAAGACCCCTTTCCAAGTAAATTCATTTGCTTTTCTAGGCCAAGGGTTCAATCTTTTCTTCCAAAAAACAATTTCACTTATTGGTCTATAATTCTTTCTTCAATCCTGATCAGATATAGAGTGTCACAGCACGATATATATACCTTATTTGACCCTATTTATTAGTTGGCTCCTGTTTCATGATTGGCTGGAATCTTTGGTCCCACGTCAAATGGTTCCTCCCAAGTCTCTAAACAGATGATCAAACCTTTGAACCACTTTTGGAGGCTTACATCAACTTGTTCATTGTTTGATTAGTCCTTTTGATGCATGACCATGGATTTCAGGGATACAAACCTTACACATAAACAAGATGACTCTTTGAAAATTACAAGATGGTTACATCATAGATATAGTTAGAAAATATATATTAAAAATATTATTTATATAGATAAAGGTGTAAATTTATATAATTTAAATATTTTTTAAAAATATTGTATTTTCAAGATACTATTTACAATAATTATTATATTATTTTATATTGTAATTATTACTTTATTAAAAATTATAAAAGAATACTTTGCCTATCAAATTATACATTAAAGTAATTAATATAATTATTAAAATAAAAAAATTATTAATTATTATTTTTTATTATCAAATTATTCATAAAAAAATTGTTTGAATGACTTTTAAAAATTAAAAATTAATTTTATATGTTTTTTTAACACATATTTAAAATATTAGTTGAAAATGTTTTAAAAAAATTAAAAATATCCGACAAGTAGATTAAAAATATCTAACATGTGTAATTAATTTTTTTATTTTCAATGTTTTATTAGACACATTTTAAAGAGCACAATACATATTCATGGAGTATTGAAAGATTGTTGAAAAAAGGAAAAATTTCTTTTTCTTAAGATAATTTAATAGAGTCCAAAAATTTTACTTATGATAAAAAAACAATATTTACTTTAGAAGCATATTGAATGAGAATTTTACATTTACCAAAATTAGGGCGTTAATTCTTTTTCTCTCATTTTCTTTATTATGTTTAAATTTAAGATTTTCATGTAATGCACTAGCTTTTATAGATATCTAATAAGAGAAACCTCAAAATTTTGATTAAAAGAGAGAGTAATCTCAAAGAATTCTTTTACTTGACCAAAGGGACCAATAAGTCTCTTGATCTATTTAATATAAGGCATATTTTCACTTTCAAATTAAAAAACATAATGTGGTATATAGTTTTTAATAGACTCCTCTCTTAGGACTTTATTGGATTTTACTCAGTCAATTTTCTTAATTTCCTTTACTTACATTCAATTTATTTATAATAATACTAATTACCATGACTTATGGGCAATTCAAAGAGAGATTAGCATATAATAATGTGCATACAACCAGACATCAATATTGAGTTTGCAATGATCTTAGCTAAACTAGTAATAATCTAATAAATCATGCAAGATTTAAAGTTTGTTATGCTTACAACCATATCTCATATTCTAATGCCTAAATACTATTATTTTAGCTAATTCTTGCAAAATTATCCTATATCCCATAATCCCATATCATTATATCATATTTCAATTCTTCCAATTTATGAACTCCCACTAGAATTTAAATCTCCCATTGAGATTAAGATTCTTTATGACATTCTTAACATGCACATTACATAACATACAATTTCATATACCAACAACATCATAACAAAAATTAACCCTTATAATTTTGCTAATGATTTTAAAACAAATAATTTATTATTATTTTAAGATGTCATTGTTCATAAATAATATGACAACATATTTAAGTCATTTACGAAGGCATATTGAATAGACATGTCACATTATGTAAATTTCACATAAATTTTATATAATCATGTCATTAATCTCTCATAACAAATTTTAGGCATGTAATTACAAGCATTTGTTTAAAGCATATTGGCATGATGCAATCATATAATCTCATAAACAAATTCATTTTATCCTAAAAATAATTTATCATATATATAAGGATGGAGTCAGACTGAGGAGAACTTGCATATAGATACCAAGACCAAATCAAATTTGTGACCTACAAGACAAAGATAGGCTAAGGAGTGTTAGGTTGAGACTCGATGTTAACACTCTGATATTCAATTCAACAAGAATATAATTTAAATAGAGCTTATAAATAAGGAAATAATTAATATGTACATTGGGAATGACATCCAATGGATATTTATAGCAAATTTTAGATGTTATCATATGGTTAAAGGAATAATCTAAATGGGGCATATTGTAGGGTCCATGAGATAATGTATTGCTATAGGGAGGCAGAATATTATTAGGCTTGCCCAAGGGCCTATTAGTAGCCCATAAAATTTATCTTTATCACCTACCCCTTTGAGGTTCTAGTTTTTCCATAACACTCAAACAAAAGAGGCACTACATTCTTTTAATGTCTTTTCAAGGTATTCCTTAAAGATTGTGAATCCGTCAATCGTCCGACTATCTTGAATGGAACACTTTTTTTATATGATGACTATTGAATTTATTTAGGGTGACTTTTCATCTTCTTACACATTGCTAATTTAAGGATTGTCCTTTTGCATTTCCTTTTGCTTAGTTTTTTAAAGCCACTTGCCTACAATAATGTTTCTCTTCTCACCGCTTCTTTCCTTATTATATGCCATGGTATTTGGTGACAAGATGAGCACCCCATCAACTTCCTTTTCTTAAGCAATTTTAGGGTGAAACATCTAAATTTGATAAATAAAAGTAATTAATTGTTGGTTAAACTTGTACTCCCCTAGGATTTGCACCGATATCTTAATTGATTTTGTAGCAACATGGGATTTAGGCATGTTAATGAATCACTTTTGACTGTCTTTTTGTATTATTTGCAATCATTTGCATTTCCAACCTTCCTCTTAGGTCGAATCTTTTTACACCTTAATGTGTCATTAAAAGAAGTATTCCATGTACCTTACTTAGTTGACATTTAACACTTATATATGAGAGCCTTTTAACCCCTCAAATGGCATTTCTCTCTCTTCCCTTTATTCTTTATGACAATGTTATTGAAACCCAAGGCTAATAGATTGATCCTTATCTAAATAGGTATGGCATGTCATTAGCATCATATTTCAAAACATATGAGTCTTTAGCCATGTTCAAATGTTCCCTAGTACAAAGATCCTTGTGTGGACACCTTTAACCATAATGTTAATGTGGCCAATTGCAATATGGTTCAATTAAAGAGACATGTTCCTTAAGCATAGGTTCCCTATGTTATATTACGGTATGTGGGATGACATCCAAATATATGGCTAGTTCGTTTGACATAAATAATAGATTCCAAAGGTATTTGCTTATCCTTAAGGACCTAGTTTGTGGGATTGACATTATCTGTGTTTACGGATTTTTAACATATTCAAACAATATGTTTTATTTTTATTTTTAAATAAAGAGATACTTTTATAATATAATAAAATAAAATAATAACGCTAAAAATAATAATCTAATAAAGTAAGAGCTTGTATTTATTAATAAATGGTGAGTATACAATTACAATAATTTCAATTAATGTTTAAATCATTATCAGATATAGAGTGTCACAGCACAACATCTATACCTTATGTGGTCCTATTCATCAGTCGGTGATTGTCTTCCTGTTTCATGAATGACTAGAATCTTTGGTCCTACATTGAGTATTAAGGCTTTAAACAAGCTGTAATATAATGTTCCATATGACTCAAAAAAAAAAAAAAAAAAAAGGAAGAAGAAGAAGAAGAAAGAGAAGAAGAATACTTTTGGAGGCTTACCTCAATTTGTTCATTGTTTGATTAGCCCCATTGGTGCATGAATATGGATACTGGTATACAAACCTTGCATAAAAATAAGATAATTCTTAAAAAATTATGAGATAGTTACAACACAAATACATACAGTTATAAAATATATATTAAAAATATTATATATAAAAATTAAGATACATATCTATATATAATTAAAATATTTTTTAATAATATAATATTTTTAATATTATCTTAAAATAATTATTATATTATTTTATATTATAGTTATTACCTTATTAAGAATTATAAAAGAATATATTACATGTCAATTAAAATAATATTTAAAAAATTATAAATTAATATAATTAATATAATGTTAAAATAAAAAATATTTTTTAGTTATTAATTTTTTATTATTAAATTATTTATAAAAAAAAATGTTATTTGCATGACTTTTAAATATTTTAAAATTAATTTCACATTAATTGAAATGGTCCAAAAAAAATATTAAAGATATTTGACAACTAGGTTAAAAATGTTTGATATGTGTGTTCAATCTTTTTATTTTTAATTTTTTGTTAGACATATTTTGAAGTGCATGATACATATCCATGGAATATTAGATGATTGTTGAAAAATGAAAAAAAATTTTATTTTTAATTTTTTGTTAGACACATTTTAAAGTGCACAATACATATTCATGAAATATTAGATGATTGCTGAAAAATGAAAGAATTTTTATTTTTTAAGATAATTTAATAAATTTAAAAATTTTACTCATGATAAAAAAAGTATTTATTTCTGTAGCATATTGAATGCAAATTTTACATTTACCAGAATTATGACATTAATTTCTTTTTCATCATCTTCTTTATTATTCTTTAATCTAAACTTTTTATGTAATACACTATCTTTTATAGATATATAATAAAAAAATCTCAAGAGTTTGATTAGAAAAGGGAGCAATTTCAAAGAATTCTTTTAGTTAACTAGAGGGATTAATAAACCTCCCAATCTCTTTAATATGAGGTATATTTTTATTTTTAAATTTAAAAATATATATTACATGTCAATTAAAATAATATTTAAGAAATTATAAATTAAAATAATTAATATAATGTTAAAATAAAAAAATATTTGTTAGTTATTAATTTTTTATTATTAAATTATTTATAAAAAAATATTATTTGCATGACTTTTAAATATTTTAAAATTAATTTCATATTAATTGAAATGGTCCACAAAAAATATATTAAAAATATTTGACAACTAGGTTAAAAATGTTTGATATATGTGTTCAATCTTTATATTTTTAATTTTTTGTTAAACATATTTTGAAATACATGATATATATCCATGAAATATTAGATGATTATTGAAAAATGAAAAAAAAATTTATTTTTAATTTTTTGTTAGGCACATTTTAAAGTGCACAATACATATTCATAAAATATTGGATGATTGTTGAAAAATGAAAAAAAATTTTATTTTTTAAGATAATTTAATAAATTTAAAAATTTTACTCATGATAGAAAAAAATATTTATTTTGTAGCATATTGAATGCAAATTTTACATTTACCAAAATTATGACATTAATTTCTTTTTTATCATCTTCTTTATCATTCTTTAATTTAAACTTTTTATGTAATACACTAGCTTTTATAGATATATAATAAAAGAAATCTCAAGAGTTTGATTAGAAAAGGGAGCAATCTCAAAGAATTCTTTTAGTTAACTAGAGAGATTAATAAGCCTCCCAATCTCTTTAATATGAGGTATATTTTCACTTTTAAATTTAAAAATATGTTGTGGTATAAAGTTTTCAATAGACTCCTATCTTGGGGATTTTATTGGATTTTATAAAGTTTTCCTACATCCAATTTATTCATAATAATGTTAGTTGTCATGACTTAGGGGCAATTTAAAGAAAGACTAGCACATAATGTTGCACATAGAACCACACATCAATATTAATTTTGCAACAAACTTAGCTGAACTAGCAATAATCTAATAAATGATATGAGATTGAAAATTCATTACGCTTATAACCATATTTCATATTCCAATGTTTAATTATGTTTATTTTAGTTAATTCTTACAAAATTATCCCATATATTATATTTAGACATCATTAGATCATAATTCAATTCTTTCAATTTATGAACTCCCACTAGAATTCAAATATCCCACTAAGATTAAGATTCTTTATGGCTTTTTTTTTCATGCATGTTACATGACAAACAATTTCATATGCCACCAACATCAAAGCAAAAATTAACTCTTATAATTTTTGCTAATGATTTTAAAGTATATAATTTATTATTAGTTTAAGATGTCATTACTCATAGATAATATAACAACATATTTGAGTCATTTACAAAGGCATATTGAATAGACATGTTACATTATGTAAATTTCACATAAATTTTATATAATCATGTCATTAACATCTCATAACTTATTTTAGGCATGTAATCACATGCCTTTGTATAAAGCATATTGGTATAATGCAATCATATAATCTCATTTACATATTCATTATATCCCTAAAATAATTTTTATATATATGGAGTCTAATTGAGCAATACTCAAGTATAGATGCCAAGATTGAATTAAATTTGTGATTTACAAGACAAAGAGAGGCTAAGGAATGGTAGATAAAGACCTAGTATTAGCACTCCAATGTTTAAGTTAACAAGGATGTAACCTAGATAAAGTTTATAAATAAGGGAATAATCAATATGTACCTTAAGAATAATGTATAATGGGTATTTATAGCAAATTTTAGATGTTATCGTATGGTTAGAGAAATAATCTAGGTAGGATACATATGTAAGGCCCACAAGGTCATATGTTTCCTATATAGAGGCAAAGTATTATTAGGTTGGCCCAAGGACCCATTAGCAACTCATAGAAATTATCCTTGTCACATATCCCCTTGAAAGTTCTAGTTTTTGTGTAACATTCAAACTTGGGAGACACTCTTGTCTTTTAATGTCTTTTTTTAGTATTCCTTGAGGACTCAGAATGCATCAATCATCCATTTATCTTAAATGACACACCTTTTCTATACTATGATTGTTGGATTTATTTAAGTTGTCTTTTCATCTTCATACAAAATGGTGATTTAAGGATTGTCCTCTTACTTGTCCTTTTGCTTAGTTTTGTGAAGCAACTTGCCTATAATAAAGTTTCTTTTCTCTTTACTTCTTTCCTTATCATTTGCCTTGGCATTTAATGATAAGATGAGCATCCCATCATCTTCCATTTCTTAAATAATTTCAAAGTGAAACATTTAATTCTGATAAAAAGGAGTAATTAATTATTTGTCAAACTTGTACTCTACTAGGATTTGCACCCAAATCTTAATTGATTTTGTGGCAACCTAGGATTTAGGCATACAAATGAATCAATTTTGATTATCCTTTTATATTATTCACAATCCTTTACATCTCCCTCCCTATTTTGTGTCAAACTTTTATATGCCTTGACATATCATTAAAAGAGGTATTCAATGTAGCATACTTTATTGACCTGTAATGCTTATATATATATGAGCCTTTTGAACCCTTAAATGACATTTCTCTCTCTTCCTTTTAATCTTTGTGACAATGTTGTTGAAACCCAATGCTAACAGACGAATCCTTATCTAAATAGGTATAGCATGTTGCAAGCACTATATTTCAAAACCTAAGAGTCTTTACACAAGTTTAAATGTTCTTTAGTACATAGACCTTGCATAGACACCCCTAGCCATAATGTTAATGTGGCCAATTGTAGTATAACTCAATTTAAGAGAGATGTTCCTTAAGTATGGCTTCCTCATGTCATACTACAGTGTGTCAGATGTCATTGGGCCTTTAGTGCACATGGAAACCTTTTAAAGGATCCATGCTTTCATGATCACTACCAATTTCTTAAGGACACAAATTTGGTGGTTCTTATACTTATCAAGAGGCATTGTTCCCACCTACTAGCTTTGTTAACATATAGTGGAATTAATTAGCTACCATGTGTATTTTCTTCTTCACCAATGTCTTCAGGAATTCCTCATCCATGTAAGGACTGTGCTAAGTCAATTGATGCTTGATTCCTAGATTCTTTTGATAGGACTATTAGTCTTAGGCACTACATGGGGGTTATTAACTGGGGTCATGATACTTCACCTATATAGAGTTGTTATTATTCTCTAAAAGGGAGATGAGGATATATATGCTATTGAGTGGTGTTTAATAATCAAGAGTAAGGTATTAAATTTTTGTCACCCTAACAACAACTACTATATAACTTCCACAAAGTCTTTTAATGGTCTTTTGTCTAGTGAATGGGTAAAATGAGTCTTCCTCCTTTAATGGTCTTTTGTTTAACAAATAGGTAAAATGAGTCTTCCTTAAGTCGATGCAAAAGGTAGCCAAAAGCAAAGTCAAAGTTTAAGTCTTATGTTTCCAACATTTTCTTGTTGAAATGAGAGATATATTCCCTTTAAGATTCATAAGATTGCTGGTAAGCCATCATTAACACTATTAAAGCCTTTTTAAATCTCTTACTGGTAACAAACTAGGTTATAAATTATTATCTCAACAAATCCATACTCATAATTAATCATAATGGGAACTTAGAATACTATCTATTAGCCAAACCTTTTAAGGGTTGTGGAAAAAGCCTTCTACATATTAGTGTTAAAGGCCTTATGTAAAGACATAAGGGCATGGAACCTAATCTAATGGCTAGTATGGTATAAGTTCCTATCATAAGAATTTATGATATGCATCTTGAATTTTTTTTGTGTTAATACATCTTAGATTTTTGAGACTAGTGAGGAACTAAAGATTATCTCCTAAAAGGGTAGTTCTTGGCTTTGTATGACAACACTATAAAGCATTAAATTTTATATTTGCTTTACAACTTCATCTTTATCCTGGACCACCTACAAGATGTTTTCGATAATAAAGCATCTCTATGAATGGCTTTCAATAACTTCTTACCAAGAAGACATCAAAGAATGTTCCTATGAGCCTTTTGGAAAGGACAAAGACAACCTTTTTCCCCTAAGATGTCTAAGGGAAGTTAGATACAATAACTTTAATGGAGGCATTGAGATAGCATAGTCACTAGTTCTAAAGTGCAAGCTTGGGTTTTGAATGTCTTAGGGAGTCTAAGAAGTACGATTCTTTAAGGGTCATTTGTTTTGTTGAAGAGTGGATTTAGGAGTTTAGCAAGGAGAGCCCCTCCTTTCTTTCAAAAATGAAGTCATAAAGCCATTTAATGCCCTGATCTATTTTTGCATGAGGTAGAAATGATTCTAGAAGCTTAAGGTAATTGTCTATTTCCCAAATCAAAAGAAACAGAGGTAATGTGGTGGATTGTCACATATCTTAATGGAGATCCTAATGGAGAAAGCTTGGATGTCAAACATAAAGAAGAAGGATAGTATATAGGAATAAACACGCAACATCATTCTCATATATAATGCCTTATAATTAAGTAAAGATTTGGATAAAGCTAAGTTAAGGAGGACTTAAGTGCAGATGATAAGACTTGGTCAAATCTATGACCTATAAGACAAGTTAAGACTAAGGGAAGTCTAATTGAGACTTAATGTTAGTACTCTAATACTTAATTTAATAAGGATGTAAACTAAACGAAGCCAACAAATGAGGGAATAATCAATACATACCTTTAGAATGATGTCTATAGGATATTTATATCAAGGTTTAAACATTGTCATATGGTCAAAGAAATAATCCAAGTGGAGTACATATATGGAGCCCATGAGGTAATGTGTTTGCTATAAGGAAGTGGAGTTTTACCAAACTAGAACAAAGAGAGATATATAAGTATTATTAGGCTTACCTTAGCATAAGAATTATAATTTTATGAGTTATAAATAATATTTTTTGAATTTTTTAATGAAACTCCAATTACAATTGAAGGCTACCATATTGTAAATAAACAAATAGACTTAAGAACTAAATCTAAGTCCAATATTCAAAGGTGTTCAAAACATCGAAAATAAATTTAATTAGTAATCTAATATTTTTTTTTTTTAAGACCACAACAACTACTTCACATAAGTTTATTTTTTTTCCAACCCAAATATTTGAACAATTTTTTTTGCCCAAGTGTTTTGCATTTGCTAACCCACTTTAAGGCATTTACAAATGTACACATAGCAATAACACTTTATATATTTGAAAGTTTATTGTCAAAATAATTTAAACCACAACTTTCTCTCTTATTCTACATTAAAATGCTTTAAAGTCAAATTTAAGTTCTATTACATGTGTTGCCCTATTTAGTCATAAAATTGTCATGCATAAGGCAAACGGTGGGACCAATTGTTGTCATCAAACTACAACAAGGAAATTTATTATTTCTTCGTGTATATATATATATATATATATATATAGAAAAATGGTTTTTTTTTTAGCACTTGAATAAGCATAACTCCTGAAGCAATTTCTCTTTTTTACAACTACCCAAGGTAGTTAATGACTTTCATGCACTCACTAATGCACACCACACATACAAGCATCTTCTACTCTAGCCTTTTGACTTATGGAAATTGCAAAATTTTCATTTTTTTTTAAAAAGCATTAAAAATTCATTGCTTTATTTAGAGATATCAAAAAAGGGAACATTATACAACATCAAAAAGCTTATGGTAGCTATGATCAAGTCTAAAAAAATATTAAATACCTTATTTTTAATCATACGATGATAAATAATATGAATAAAAATTGATCTCATAGAGATTGTTATCAACTCAATATATATAATTGAACTTCAATGTACTAATAGAAATTGGGGAGGAAGCGTAAAATTCTAATTTTATAATAATTAAAGTAAACCACTTAATTAAACAAAACAACCTGTGGAAATATCAATTAATAAAATTACAATTCTAAATTCATTCACAATTATGATATTTGATACTATTGATTATCTATAATGTTGTCTTAATTTTGTTGGAACTATCAACCTTGGATAACAACAAGCTCTCTTACCTAAATTTTCTTTTTGATATTCATTAAGTCGAATAAGCTCTCCACTTGAACCTTAACTATTATGCCCTAGAAAAAGCTCTTTAAAGTTATATACTAACAATCTTAAGAATTAGGAAAATAAGTTAATTCAAACAACAATCACATAAACTCATATTGTTTAACTTGTGTTAAGTTATTTATAGCAATAATATGAAATTTTTCCATAATCTACTATTGTTAATTGCTACTTGGTGAATAAGGATAGGATAAATATGGATCATAATCCCTAACTCTACCATCAACCATTATTTAACTAATTTAACAAGTCTAAATGAATGAATTAAAACAAAAATTATTCAATAATATAATCAAAATAACTTAAACGATTTCAATCAAAGAAAACAATATAAAAACATAATATATTTTTTCAAAATACAAAACATCTTGAAATAACCTAAAATTGTTAAAAAGTTCTAACTACACATACTTAGAAGAAATTGAATTTATAATAAAGCTTTGTCTACCACCTTTCTTATGTGTCCATCTCCTCCTCTTTGATTTTCAATAGCTAAAAAGGTCCTTTTTATAACCTAAAAAAGTACATAATAGATATAAAAAGACCTTAAGGCACCATAAAAAATATATATATATCCTAAATTCTCCATATTATAATAAACTCATTTCCTTAATTACGATAGAATTTTGAAATGAGTTCTAAGTTTATTCTCGAATATAGTTTAGATTAGGGTTTCTTCATCAAATTTGTAATCCTCTTCCAACACATCTAGTCTTGCTCAAAAAAAAAAAAAAAAAAAAGGTCCAATTCCTAAATTATGAGCTAAAAATTGAAATTGACTCAATCTAGGTGATACATTCTATAGCGATTTCTCCACTATTTTAGACCATTAAACAACTATTATAAGCTTAGGTTTCTTCTTAACAAGCATAAGCCTAAATGCAGACTTCAATTTAAGCTTTTGAATCACCTAATTTGGATGCATAAAACTCAAGTTATGCCCATTTAAATACTTATTATTTGGATAAGAATCCCACTCCAATTAGGATTTAGACTCTAGATTTTTGCTCTATCTTTGAAGCAAAGTTTCAAGGTTGAAATGAACTTAGGTCCCATTACGTGTCCAAGGTCTTTTGTTTTTTTTTGCATTAGTTATTTTGGCACAAATTTTTCTAGTTCTTAAAAAGAAACAGTTTGTAAAGGTTCAATTATCCGAAATGAATTTGTAGATCTGCGGGGACTCATGACCCCAATCTAGAAAATTTGAAATATCTATTACAATTTTACCAATTTAAATTTTTAAGTTAGTTAAAAATGTAAAATAAGCAACAAAGGTCAAAATAATGAAATGCTAAAATTTTGTCTACTAAAAGTACAAATTCTCAAAACTTCCCTACGAACATACATAAATCACAAAACATATTATAATTAAATTAAATAAGTATAAAACTTATTAAAAACAACTAAATGAAAAAGGAAATAAATAAATAAATTCTTACTCATCATTTTACATTAAGCACTTCAAGCCTTTAAAATTTTCATTTCATGAAAATCCAAATGACAAAAGTAATTGGTTTTTAAAGTTTTTGGTTCAAAAAATTTAATTATCAAATTCTCTTAAATTATAAAGAACTAAATCTACATATTTTACAAGCTTGCTCTACCACATAAGGGCTATGTTCATGCAAATTTATGGCCTTTAAAGTTCTTACACCTAGATATGTCATTAACAAGTTCAAATTCAAGTTTTTCACAAAATAGACCTAAAAAATTGCATAATAAGAACATAAAACATGTAAAAAGACTAGGAAGCAATCCTTAAATGCTTCAATACCAATGTTGAAAATTAAAGACAAAAATTTTCATACAACATTTACTAAAAAGTATAAAATACCTCAACTAGAGTTTATCTCATAGTCCATGATCTAAAGGTTAAATCATTTGCCTTCACAACATTTGATTAACACATGATCAAAGTAAAATCACATTAAAAATCACTTGTTTTCAATGATCCAAATACCTTATGTTTTAAGAACAAGTTAGGCTTTCTATCCCTATTATTTTGTCTCTTTTTTTTTTATTTCATACTTTAATTAATTAAACACTCATAGAGATCCCTTTACATAGAAGTGGTTTAAGGCCTTTCAACTTCATTCTTTTATGCAACTATTACCCATTAGTTTGCCCACTTATTTGTGTTATTTATTAGATTGGATCAAAGCAATGAACTCATTATGACATAAATGTGAACTCATAAATTAACATTTAACATCTTATTGCACTATCCAAAATGGCATTGTTTGATACTAAAATGATGTTGTTTAATACTTATATAATTTAAACATATAGTTATTATAGTATATTAGTTAATTCTTAATGGTTTCAAAAAATCCAAATTTACCTTCAAAGTGCATTGTTTTTACAAGTAGAAACTATTAATCTTTTTCCTTTTTTTGGTTTTTGGCATTTATAGGTATTAGTAATTCAAATTGTGTAATTATTACTTAATTATACAATATATGAACAATAATATATAAGCACAAACACAAACATAAGAATTTATCAACCTTTAAAAAATTAGGACATAGGTATGACATGAACACAAATGTAATATCTATAACATTTTGGTATTTTTAGTAAATTTAGTATTTTTCAAAATATAATTTATAAATTTCTATTATATTTTATCTTGTCATTAGTATTTTTGATAATAATTTTAAAAGAATATTAAATATATAACATGATCTATAATAAATTATGAAGTAAAATATCTAAATGTTAGAATATAATTTTTTTTTTTACTACTTATTATATTTTCTTCACAAATTATTCATTAATATGTTTATAAGAAATATTATTATATGCATTAAATTTAAGAATTTTTTTAATTTAAAAATTTTGATTATAGTTTTTATATATGTTTGATATATATATATATGACATGTGAAAAGTATTCAACACATATTATATAATTATCTAACACAAAAGTTCAAAGTATAAAAGACTTATAATATTTTTTTAATATATCTGACATATTTTTAAGGTAAGTTGAATAAATATCACATTTAACATATGTATCCAACATGAATACATATCATTTTACAAGTGTTAGTGCTTTAAAGTTTGTGAATATACCTACATATCACCATGTTATATGGGTGTTCTTATTAGGAAAAACTAAATTTTTTGGACTAACTCATGTGCTAATCTTGACTCAACACAATCAAAAATCAAAAATGCAAAAAATAATTGAATTTTCATTGACATACATAAATTACAATGAAATATAAGGTCTCTTAAGGTAGGTAAGATGTCCATGTAAACAAGTCACCTTACTAATTGTAGAAAGATAAGAAAGTACAAATCTGGAAAAATTAAAAGAAATTTAAAATTAAATATTTACTGATTTTCCCTTTTTTACATGAGTAAAATAATTTTTTAAAATTTACTTAATACCAAAAAATAAGGTTATTTAAAATAAAATAAGTCAAACTTAAACAAAAAAATTTAATTTAAGTAATTATTTAAATGAATTATTATCGAATAATTGTTTAAAATGTTATTTAAATTTATTTTTTTATGTAATTTACATAAAAAAATTATTTAAAATTTAAAGAAAAAATAAAAATAGGTTAGATTTAAATTTAATAAAAAAAAAGTCTTAATTGAGTAACTATATAAATGGATGCTAATATATTTGAAATCTAAATCTTTTTATATAATTTTTGTAATTTAAGTAAACAAATTTACTCAAAATTTAAAAATAAATAAAAAAATATCTTTGAATAAAAGAAAAAAAAAGTCCAATTTGAATAATTATTTAAATAAATTATATTATTATTCAAATTTTAATTTTTTTTACGTAATTTATATAATTGAAATAATAAATTACTCATAATTTATGAAAAAAATAAAAATTTGTAAGATTTAAATAAAAAAATCTTATTTGAGTAATTATTTAATAAATTTTAATATTAAATTTAGGATCTTATTATGTAATTTTTAAAATTTAAATAAAAAAATTATTTCAAATTTAAAAATAAATAAAAAGATATCATATTTTAATAAAAAAATTTAATTCAGGTATTATTTAAATAAATCATATTACCATTCAAATTTTAATTTTTAATATAATTTATATAATTTAAATAATAAATTATTTAAAATTTTATATATATATATATATATATATATATGTATATAAATTAATATATTGATTAAACGATTTGAATTCAATCCAAATGTAACGTGATTCAAAATAATTTAATTCAAAATAACTTAAATTTAAAGTAACTTAATACAAAATTACTCAATTAAACCTATTTAACACCTCTAATCTTAATGGCCAAAAATTTGATTTTTTTTTATTGAAAGGAAAGAAAGCAGGAATAACATTGTGTGATTCCACCATAAAAGATTAGGCATACACATCATAGAGTGGGCTAGTTTTCAATACTAAGCTAAATGAAAGAATACACACTTCATAGACTTACCATGAATCAACCATCCTTATGACTTTAATATATGTAAAATCTAAAATTTTAGTGAAATTCAAAGAACTTAAACCCTTATTTGTTCAAATATTTGCAAATGTGGAGTGTTGTAACTTATTAAACAAAGCTGTAACTAAAATGAACTTGTTTTGACAATGAATTCCCCATAAAGGGGAGAAAAAATGGAAATAAGAAGACAAAAAATTTAATTTAACCATTTATCTTTTGTTGTTTTTAAATTTTTATTGCATTTTTTTTATCAAAACTAATTCCTCACTTGTTTTTGTCAATAATTATAATTATTTATTATTAGTTTACCATTAATTTTATCATATTATTTTGTTAAATTAATAACTTAATGCTGATTTTAATAATTTGTTTTTTTTTAAAAAAAATTTAATATTTAAAAATATTATAAAAAATATATAATTTATTATAGTTTTAAAAAGAATTTTAATTTTTTTAAAAAAATTCATAAATTAACAATAAAATTTAAAAATATATTATAAGATTTAAAATATTTAAAAAATTAAATATTTTTAAAATTTTTAAAATTTAAAAACTTATAAATAAAAATATAAAACTTAAAAAAAATTAGAAGTAAAATTTTAAAAATTTTAAAATTTAGAAATTAAAAAATTAACCATAAATTAATGAAAATGTATCAAATTTATTGATAAAAAGAATGTAAGAGACTAAATTTGACTTAAAACAATGTTACGGGTAAAAATTAAAATTGAAAGGTAACAAAACGTGGTCCAAATTAAGTTTTTAGTCGAAGGAAAAAAGAATTTAGGGGAGAAAGGAAAGGAAGTGATAATGATAAGTGGCGGTGGCTGGCAACAGTTAGGAGGCTGTAATTGCCGCCAGCAGCACCGTTACAATGGCTACAGAGCTCTACGTTTAGGGTTTCTACGGTTGTCACCATCCATGTTGACGAAGCCATCCTCGTTATGCCTAATCGCCGACAATTGCTGCCGCCATCGTCGTAGCCAACTGCATCAGCGAATGGCTTCTTCTTCTTCTTCTTTCTCCAAGTCCCCTGGCCAAATTCCCATTCTTGCTGATTCCTCCAGGTTCTCCATCTCTTCTTGCTATAACAAGGCCTCTGTTTTTTTCTTTTTTTTTTTTTCCAAAAAAAAAATATTTAATGAAACAAAATTATATATGAATTGATGCGATGATGCAACCAATTTCTATTCCATTCACCCTCTGAAATTAAGAAAAATTTATCCAAATTGGGTGTGCTATCAGTGCTTCAAGTTTCATCGAGCTTCTGCTCTATGCGTGCTCTTGTTTGGATCGTAGTTTTTGATGTGTGTGCGTGTGTGCTCAATTGCTAAATGAAAAGAAAAAGGAAGAAATTTTATATCTTTCATTTGTGCATTTGTGGTTTAACTGCCTGCTGTATGAATCAGATGCTCTAACCTGCTCACTTTTTCCTGCCCCGGATCTCTTTTTTGTTGCAGTTATGCATTGTTTTACTTTAAGATGTTTCTTTTTTTTTTTAAGTGCCTCTTTGGAGCTTGTGCGTGCGTGTCTGCACTTTAGTTCATCTGTTTTTGGGTTTGTGCGTTGATGTTTCTAAACATAGGCATGTATACACTGCGCTTCAGTATATGCATGTTATTTGTGTATGCCTAAGTATATTTACAAATATTGGTGTAAATTTTTAACATGCTTATATATTTATATGCATGCATGTATGTATGCATGTTTATATAGAAATCATTCTTTGTGTATAGTACATCCCACATTTGGTCAAAAAGCTGATGAACAATTCTTTATTCAAAGCCAACCAGAAGAGAGGAGAAAGTTGTCTGCTGGAAGACTGTCCTCAGTAGCAGGTTTCTTTTCTTGTTGCTCACCAATTTCCATTCTATGTTTGGTGGTTCATCTTTTCCATTCTACTTTTTGTTTCTCCTTTCATTTTATGTGGGTGTGTGTTCCTATATTTTTGAGGTCAGCATATGTTTTCATTTGTTTCCAGCTTTGATTCAAAAAATCTTCTCTGAAATGTGATGTTAATAAAACACAGTATTAATACTGCATTGGCTTATTCATTGATGGTTAATGTTTGTGATGAAGTTTTACTAACTTACATTGTGTTGAGTTGTTCTACACACTAGGCTGAAGATGCCATTTATCCACATCTTGATATCAAGTTTCTAAGTGGGAATGCAATCAGTTTGTTGACTTGGTTAGTATAAACTTCACAGACTAAAGAAAGTGGACTAAAAGTTTCAGCATATCAGAATGGAAGCGAAGCCATGACATTATAACTACAAAATTGGGCCAGTTCTTCTGTCTCGTTTGGAAGCTATACTGCTTCTGCCTGTTCTCATTACTGTGGTAGTCTAATGGCTTAAGTAGATAACAATGGAGCCTCTGTAAGCAGATTATGAATGTGGAGAATTTTCCTTTGGCATTCAATTTCCTGTAGAAAATATTAGTTCTCTATGTTTCTTCTTTCTTTTTCTTTCTCTATCACTCTAGATTTCCTCTGTTATTTTCTGCTTTCTTCCCTTATCTCTCATTTTTTTTTTTTTTCTTTTCTTGTTTGCTCTCTGCTCCTTCTTCTCTGTAGGCCACAGCTACCTAGAATAGACAAACTAAATATGAAAAAATATATATATATAAATACAAAACGCCTAACTAAGTGAATTCCTATGGACTATTAATCTTAAATAAAAATACATGAATAACAATATTCGAGATTTATTCTAATAAATACATGAAATCTCAATAGAATCATTTTATTCCCCATCAATGAAGCACCAAGTCATTCTTTGTATAAACAATTCTTGGGATTTGTTTTGATCTTATTTGAGGTAAATGCAAGAAATGGGAATTATAGAACAAAATAAAAAGAAGATTATATATATATATATTCTAAGCTATATTGTGGTTGCAAATATTACCTTGACAAACTATAAACTACAAGTCAGTGATCTAAGGAACATTAACGGAATGACAAATGCGGACTATTATACTAGATGAAATGCTGGAGTTTGATGGGTTTAAAAACAAAGGAATCTTTCTCTGGAACTATAGGATCCCCCTATCAATGTATCTAGCTTATAGATAGCATGAGGGATGTTTTGTGCATACAATGTTATTGATGTGATAACTTTAGTGTGTACAATAATATAGATGATATCAGCATTTAAGATAAAATATATGTGGACGATTAGCCTGTGTTCACTTTTAGGTTCCATCTTGAGATTGAAAGTAGAACCAGATCTTTAGAATCTTGAATCACAAAAAATCTGAACTGAATTGAATCTAGTGCACTGATTTTTGGGTCTAAATTTTGGTTTTTTTTCATGGAAAAATGCTGCATGTTCTTTTGATGCCCAACTCTGTTAATATCAGTCAATTTTTTTTTTCACTATTTACCTTTTGGTGTGCATTGCTGCTGGATATATATTCTTTTTAGGGCCATCTTCAATACTTGGCAGGCATCGATTACCTTTGTTAGTATTATTGCAGGAGGAGTAGTGGCACTTGGGAAATTTGATGCCCTTCATATTGGCCATCGAGAACTTGCGATTCAGGCATCAAAGGTTGGAATTCCATATCTTCTATCGTTTGTGGGAATGGCAGAAGTATTTGGATGGGAGCCTAGGTATGGCATTGTCATTGTTTCTGACTTCTTTTCTTTTTCTCTGTTTTGAACTTTTTTTTTTTGGTGTTTACTCCTCGTAGTATTTGGAAAGTTCTTTTATAGCTTCAATTTTGGTGTACATATTATTGAGTAGATTGGTAGATAGGTTTTCTGTCTTATTTGTTTAATCACATGGAGGGCTTTATTTGATGTCAACATGATTTAATGTTTTCTTTCTTTCCTTTTTTTTTTTTTCTTTTTTGTGCTGACCATTTATTGCCCTTAAAGCATATGATACTGATAGCTTACTGATATTAGGCTTCAGCCTAATGTTTTTTGGGTTACATGTAGTTCCAAGGTCAAACATTTTTTAAATTATCTGACAGGCATATATCAAAATTGGATATACTGAACACATTTACCAGTAAGTTTGGTTGTCATTATTCTAATGTAACTCCCTAAAAATTTCCCAGATATGGTAAAATATATTTATAGATGAACTTTGGGGTCAACTGGTGGAGAAGATGGATTATTCACTGCCATCTTAGGAGAATTAACATTTTTGTGCCTTTTGGTAATGGACAATCATTCTTACTGAACACACTTAGATGTGTTGTATTTCATCACAGTTGTAGTCATGACTGCCTTTTGTAATTGGACACAGTCAGCAAGAATTATTTAGAATTAGACAGTTGCCAATGACTAGGATGGCCATGTTTATTGCCTTTGTGTTATGGTTTCCAGGACTCAACACTTGTTAACGGCGGTTAGTTCATACTGCTTATTTTAGGAGTTTGTGAGGTTTCCCTGTTTGTGGAATAAATTGTCAATTCCCAAATTCCATGTTTTTCAATTCACTGTTTGTATCCTTTTTCTAGTTGCTGATTCTGATTACTTGAACCAGACATACTGTTTATGATTTAGACAGAGGCTGATAATTTGTTTGATATTTGAATTCACCAAGCAGGACTCCAATAGTTGCCAAATGTGACCGGAATAGGATTCTTTCCTCCTGGGCACCATGCTGTGGAAATATTGCCCCAGCAGAGTTCCAACTTGAATTTTCAAGTGTTCGACATCTGACTCCTCGACAATTTGTTGAGAAGCTATCTGTGGAACTCGGGGTTTGTGGAGTTGTAGCTGGTAAACTGTAGCACCCGTTTCTGTCCTCAATATTAATGCCTGTTAATAATTTTACTCAATATAAGTCATGGTTAATGCTCCCAGGAGAAAATTACCGATTTGGATATAAAGCTGCTGGTGATGCATCAGATCTCGTGAGGCTGTGCACAGACTATGGTATGGGGGCCTACATTGTGAACTCTGTGATGGACAAGAATCAAGTTCCCATAAATATGGAATTAAGTGATTTAAAAGAGAGAGGACAAGTTTCTTCTACACGTGTTCGCCATGCTCTAGCTGCAGGTGATATGAAGTATGTGTCAGATCTTCTAGGTCGTAAACATCGTCTTATGGTGATGCTGAAAGACCAGAAGGTAGTTGCTGATAATAGCACTCGATGGAGGCTCTCAGCTCCAAAGTCTTGCTTAATGAATCTACCTCCAAAAGATGGTGTCTATGAAAACTGTTCTATTTTAGTTGGGGATGAGCACCCAGTGGCATGTACAGTATCTATTGATGAAACACATATCCATTTAGATGGGTATGACCTAGATCTATGTAACTACATTAGTTCCCAAGACTTTTCTCTCCTTGGTATCGAATTTGGCAATTGAAGTTTTAATCTCTCCTAATTTCTTTGTCCCTATTCCAGATTATATTTTTCATTAAAGTTCTGAGAGGTTTAATCCATGTCTTATGGTTGTGAGAAATAATAATATTTGCTTCTTAAGCAAGTGGCCACTTTGAAGTTTACTGGCTGAAGCATTGCTATATGTTGCACATGCATTAGGTAACAAGCATACTGCAGGTAGAGCTCTGAGCACAGATTCTGTTAAAGGAGCGAGGGACAGGTATCTAAACAATTTGTTCTTTTTAGTTATAATACAATTGTGAGTTTCCTCATTGTTGTCCACTTCAATATGGAGCAAAAAGGCAGGATCATTTCCCAGAGCACGTGAGGCTAATTGCTGTCAAATGTTGGTAATATATGGAAGGCTAGATGTGCCTTCAATATGGAGCAAAAAAGACCTGACCCCCTTTCAGGCTTACAACAAGCCCACAATGAGATGGAGGAAACTGCACTTCTCAATCTACCAGTCCCCAAGAGTCTGTGTACTACTACCGGGCAGTTGAGCAGCAGGGGCCACTGTTGGGTAAAACCGGATGGAGGGACTATCAAGATAAACCGTGATGCTGCTTTTGTGAAGAAAGGAAATCAAAGCTAGAGGGGTAGTTCTGTGCCGCAATAGCCAAGGACAGGTAGCGGAGGGGAATACTTTTTGTGAGAAAATCTCCTCTGCTTAGGTGGGGAAGCACTGGCATTACGCTTAGCAACAAGAATGGCTCAAAAAGGAGGATGGAGGACAGTCATCTTGGAAACGGACTGTCAAGTCCTGTTTGAGTCATGCACGTGGCTAAACTGGATGCAGGAGGGTAAGCTTCAGCTTATTAGCAGACAAGCAAATAGGCCAGCAGATTGGCCTGCGAAGGCAGCCCCAGGGAGGATATGTCCATGTGATTGGATCACCAACCCCACTTGTATTCTGAAGGATTTGTAATGCTTAAGACTTCAGTTCTAGTTTCAATGCAAATCTTGCTTTTCTAGTTCACAAAAAGAATGAAAAAAACCAAGTGTCAGGAAAGGAGCAAGCAGATTAAGGGACAGTTGGGAGAAGACGAAGACAGTTGAGTTGAGACATGCACAATAATAATAATAATAATAATAATAATTTGCTTAGCTGATTTCATAATTCATAATGTACCGTCATAACCATTTTTTTTTTATTTCTCTATTATTTTAGTAGTACATAGATTTATTTATCAAAATATGAGCCCTCCTGTTACATTGTGCCCTGTGTCTTGTCTCTCATTGAGATTGCAGCTTGGAAAAAGTCATCCAACCCTTTCACAGAGGAGCCTTTACACACATCCACATCTTTCATTGCATTCTTTATCACGGCCTGGACCCCCAATGCTCTCCTCTTCATTTCCTTCCCCTTTCCTGTCAAATCCATAACCAACTCAATTTTAGACCTTATGTCTTCCTGTCTAACTTCACAAGTCTTCCCTCTCGCCACTTCCACACAAACCCCCAACTCTTCTTCCAAAAACTTGACATTGAAAAACTGCTCCCCTGCCATACCCCACCCAATGATCGGTACTCCGTTATTCAGTGATTCAAGAACAGAATTCCATCCACAATGACTCAAAAATGCACCTGTAGAGATGTGCGACAAAATTTCTACCTGGGGTGCCCATCTGGTCACCAGTAAACCCCTTCCCGATTGCTTAATTCTCTCCTCAAATCCTTGTGGCAGCCATTCACTAGCTTTGAATTCTGAGTTTATGTCAAAGCCTATTGGTGGCCTGACGACCCAGACGAAGTTCTTGCCGCTGGCCTCCAAAGCCATAGCCAACTGCATCATCTGTGATGGGGAAATCGTGTTGTTGGATCCAAAACACACGTATAGAACTGAACTCGCGGGCTTGGTATCCAGCCACTCCTTGCATTGATCTGAAGAAGAGTCTCCTCTGCCTTTGCCAGCGCGAGCTCGGTTTTCTGTGGATAGAAGAACTGGCCCTATTGTCCAAGCAGGGCGGCCTAGTTTTCTCCTAAAATAGATCAAGCCCATTTGATCGAATTGCCCCACCGTGTTAAAGAGGACTCCATTGGAATCCACCCAAGCTGGTAGATTTTCTCGCTGAAACACAGACCAAGGATCCGTCCCATCTGCCTCTAACATAGTCGATGGCAACTGGGTCAGATGGATCTTCGAAGCTTCCTTAAAATCAGGCAACTCAAACAGTTGGTCGTCACCTGATTTAGCATTCCTGTGGGGAAGCGACAACCAGGCAGAGTAGTAACAAGCGAGGCCAAAGGCACCAGAGGCGCTAAAGATGGCATGAAACACCCCAAGCTCTTTAGCAACAGGGGCTGTCCATCCAAAGAAGATGTCAGCAATAATACAAAGGGGGCGCTTACCTTGCTGCTGATGGGCGATATCTCGGATGATCCTGGTGAAGTGGGGCTTGAGAGAAGTAGAGGCATGGAGGAGGCGAATGATGAGAGGGTAAGGGAGGACGTCCGTGTTTTCGGAATCTGGGGGGAGGCCATGTTCTGCGCTGTTAAAGGGAATTTCAACAAGGCGAATGGAGGAGGTTGGTGGGAGCGATGACTCGAGTTTTCTGACGTTGAGAGGGGTGTTGACGAAGGTTATGGTGCACTTCTTTGTCTGCTCCATGCGATGTGCTAATGCTAAGAAAGGCAAGATATGACCTTGCGCCATGAATGGGAACATCACAATCATGTTTTCTTCCCTTCTTGCCATTGTTGATTCGAGCAGAGCCACCCAGACGAAGAGTGCTTCTGTAGTTGCAGGCAGTCTGTCAAAGATGCCCGCTGATTTTAATATCAGTCTTGTCCACTGCCAAGTCTTTGCTTTGATGTGCTTTTATTTTTGTTTGACTGACCTTTTGTGTGGTGGGGGGTTCATTGCTTGTTTCCCTTTTTTCCGTTTTTTTTCTTTTTGTCTGACTGACCATTTGTCTGGTTTAGTCTCACTTTTTGTGAGCGTCGTTCAAACTCAAAACCCACGCTTCTCATTTTATGAAAATGCGAGAACATGATGACTACCTTCTTCTTCTTTTTTTTTTATTCAATAAGACTGAGAAGGTGCTTCCCGCACTAACAGGGTGACCTCCTTCAAATATTATTAAATTTAAATAATTTTTTATACTTTATTTTAATATTAAAAAATTTTAAATTAAATATTTTATATTTAATGTAATTTTTTTATATAAAAGTAAATAACAATAAAAATATTTAAATTCAAATTAATAAAAAAAAAAAAATACTTTGACTTACTATCAAACCACCTTTTCACCAACTCCCTTCCCATCCGTGATTCTCGCATGCATTGGCGACGAGTCATTAATAATTTCAAAATAATCCTTCCTTGTTTTTTCAAAGGGGTAGGTAAAAAATAAATAAATAAATAAGTCTAACATTTTGTAATGTTTTCGAATCCATCGCCTCTCCCATCCATTGTTCAAAAGATGGCTGCCTATCTATATATATATTATTTATAATATATTTTGAAGTGTATGACACATATTACAAAAATATGAAGCAAATATCATATTAAATAGGGGCTTTTAACACAAATACATTTTAAATATATATATATATATATAATGGACCATTTCTATTTTTCAAATAAAAAATTTATTGAATTTTTAATTGTTATAAGAAGAGTAATAATTGTTCTTCCATTTATAAATTACAGATACATATCCGATAATGACGGCACGTTAAACACGTTATTATTCAGAAACTTAGAAGTCGGATGCGACTTTCTGACCCAAATTCAAAATCTCTCTTTATTTTTTTCTTTTTTTATTTTAATGATCCCAAAGACACGAAAACCGAAATTTTAGCTCAAATATACGAGATTTATATAAATTTGGAAACAAAATTCCAAACTCGGGACAATTTAAATAATAATAATAATAATAATAATAATAATAATAATAATAAGTCAAAAAGTCAATTCAAATAGATTTTGAAGACGTTCATGAACCAATAAGAAAGGAAAAATTCACATCCAACGCTTTTAATTAATGAGGTAATTATATGTTGCAAATCGTATTTTTAAAAATTACAAAGCACAATTTCGGCCAATCGTCGTTAGTAAGACTGAACTGAATTTATAAAAATACGTATATATGTATACTAAAATTAGAGTGGGCACTTGAAGTCGCCTCTGTAAATCTTCCGATACGTGGCAGCAAATTTTTCAGCTTCAAATCGCGATGGTAAACCCCCCGACTGTGACAAAAATTGAATGGCTGAAATCAATTGCTGGATATAAACGCTGGCGATGTCTCCTTTTGCAATCTTGATGACGGGAAATAATTTAGAAGGCTTTTCTCATTTACTTGAATTTGTGAGAAAATGATAAAATAACAAATATAATAATTAAAATAAATAAAAAAATATATATTAATTTTTAAGTAAAAAATCCTCTCAAATTAAAAAAAAATTATGAATATTGTGATAAAAAATTTACTATAATTAACAGTTGAATATAATAAAAATATTCATAATCAAATATATTAAACAAATTATATAAATTTAATTTAAATTCTATAAGAGACTAATGAGTTAACTAAAACAAATTAATTATATTTTATCAATTACAATTCAACAAGTAGATTTTAAAATAATAATTCAAAATAAATTAGTTATATTCTGTCAATTACAATTCAATAAGTAGATTTTAAAATAATAATTTAATTATTCAAAATAAACCTCTAAATGTCTTCTATTAATTGACCAAAATTTAATTCAATTGAAGTATAAATTAATATTCTTTCCCATGATTTACCAAAATTGTCATAACCAAGGGAAAAGAAATTTACTAGAATTCAAAAGTTTTCGTTCTGAAGAAAAAACTCATCACTTTCCAAATTTTAACTTGATTAAATATTATTTATCTTATCAATTAAAAGATATAAAAATATTGTTTAAAATTATAGCAATCATTCAATTCTCATATTCTTTCTGTTTATAACCTCTCTGTTTTTCTTAATTAGGTTTTTAACAGCCAAAAATGTGTATTTATACCTTCATTAATTGTTTTTGGGTTATACACCAAAAACAAATATAATTGGGTTTCACCTTTACAACAATTGGACTCTTACACCACACAAGAAAAGACCAATGAGCCCAATAATTCTCCCCCTCTCAACTATGTGGAGATATTGACCAATCTGACCAATAAACAACACAATTCAAACTTCCCTCTTGTCAATGCCTTTGCCAACATATTAGCAACATTATCATCCATATAAATCCTTTCAAGTGTTAGCTATTTAGAATTAAGAACTTCATATATCCAATAATATCATACATCGCTATGTTTTGACCTAGCATGAAAAGTTAGATATTTACTAAGATGGATTACACTCTGATTGTCACAATACAACACATATTTGTTCAAAACCAAGCTCCTTCATGAATGGTTTCATTCAAAGCAACTTTATAGACAATTCAATTACAACAATGAACTATGCCTTTATAGTGGACATTGCAATACACTTTTGCAACTAAGATTGCCAATTGATTGCTCCCCCTTCAAGAGAAATCAAATAACCTAATGTAAACTTTCAAAAGTTAATGTTACCTACCATATTTGAATTTGTGTATCCAACAAGAGTAGATACATCACTCCGAACAAAAAAAAAAAAAGAAAAAGTCTCAAATCAATAAAGCCTTGCAAATATCTTAATATCCACTTTACTACATTCTAATGCTCTTTACTTGAATTTGAAAGGAATTGACTAATTATGCCAACTACATTAGCTATCTTAAGCCTTATACACACCATTGCATACATCAAACTATCCATAATTGATGCATAAGGAACTCTTTGCATCTCTTTCTTCTCTTTCTCTATAAAAGGACATTGGTTAATAGATAACTCAAAATGTGTAGTAAAAGGAGTGCTTACCACTTTAACCTTATCCATGTTGAACCTTTAAAGCACCTTTTCAATATACTGCTTTTAAGACAAATACAACTTCTTGTCTTTCTTATCCTGAGTAATTGACATGTCGAGAATCTTCTTTACTAGTTTTAAGTCCTTCATGGCAAGGACTTACTCAACTCTCACTTCAACCTGTCAATTCCAAAACCATTATAACCAATAATAAGCATATCATCATTATAAAGCAATAAAATGATGAAATTATCATTAGAGAATCTCTACACAAAAACACAATGATCAAAAGCAATCTTCTTGTAACCTCGCTTCCCCATAATAAACTCAAACTTCTTATACTATTGTCTTAAAGCTTGTTTCAAGTAATACAAACTCTTCTTTAACCTACACATATGATCTTCTTTTCCTTTCACCTCAAAGCCTTGCAGTTATTCCATATAGATTCCTTTTTCCAAATCACCATAGAGAAAAGTCATTTTCACATCCATTTGCTTAACCTCTAAGTCTTAGCATGCAGCCAAACTCAACATAACTTGGATAAAAGACATTTTCACCACTGATGAGAAGATCTCTTCAAAGTTGATGCCCTATTTCTAACTAAATCCCTTGACAACCAATCTAGCTTTATATTATGAAAGTAAAGTGCTTTCTTCTTATTTCATCCTTTAAATCCATCAATTTTTCAAAACCCTTTTACTTTTAAGTGACTTTATTAACTCATAAATGGAGATATAATGTAAGGATTTCATCACATCTATCATGGCATCTATCCAATACTATTTGTGCTCATTTTCAACTATTTCTTCATAGTATTTAAGTTCTCAACCTTTAGTTAACATTACAAACTTATAAGGAGAGTAATAAGGTATTGGAATTTTATTAGACCTCTATAGTTAAAATGAAGGTGTAGGTGGATGATCTTCTATTAGAGTATCAATATCATCTACACCCTACATATTATGATCTTGTTAAACATTCACATCCTATTCTTGAGCATCACCATAAACATCAATTGGATCACTTAGAGGTACTTAAGTAACTGTATCCATATCCACAAGATTATCATTAGTTTAAGTAATTGTCCTCTTAATGTTTTTAATGTTTTGTTCCTAAAAAGAAAATATATATATATATAAAAAAAACATCTTTACTTTTAATGTGTTTCTTCTCAACCAAATTATATAATTGGTACTTGAAGTCATCTTCACCATAACCAAGAAAGACACATTACTAAGCCTTCACATTAAACTTTCCTGTTTCATCTTTTAAGACATGAACAAAAGCCTTACAGCTAAAGACCCATAAATGATCATAAAAAACTTTCTTACCAAACCAAACTCTGTCGGGAATAACACCTTGTAAAGGAACACAAAAAGACAAATTAATCATATGTGTCACTATATTCAAGGCTTCACCCTAATAAAGTTTAGGTAACTTTGCATTTGAGAGTAGATATCTAACTTTCTTAATCAATGATTTGTTCATTTTTTTAGCTAAGCCATTCAACTGTGGTGTTTTAGGAGGTGTCTTCTGGTGTTTGATCTCATGTACTCTACAATACTTATCAAATGAGTTAATGTACTTAACACCATTATTAGTAGGGACATATTTCAACTTCTTCCCTGTTTATCTCTCAACCAAAGTATGAAATTGTTTGAACATGTTAAAAACCTAATCTTTAGTCTTCAAAGAATAAACCTCAAGCTTCCTTAAGTGATTATTAATAAAAGTCACAAAATAGAGAGCACCACTAAGTGAATGTACCATCAAAGGACCACACATATCAAAATGAACCAACTCAAGCAACTTTAATTTCCTTGAATCCAAGTAACTCTTAAATGTAATTCTATTCTATTTCCCAACTAAACATTGAGGACACCTCTTCAAAACTATACTCTTTATGTATAGAAGTTGATTTTTCCTTACTAAATAATTTATTCCCTTTTCACTTATGTGATTAAGCTTCTTATGCCACAATTTAGTGAAATTTTCATTCTTAACTACATTTACAACATCTTTAAAGATGGAAGCTTGCTAAACTAGAGCATTTCTTACCTTGTGCCATAATTAGAGAGCCTTTGGTAAGTTTCCATTAGTCATCACTAAAAGTACTACAAAAAACCTCATCATCAAGCTTTTCAGTTGAAATTAAATTCAAATGAATAACTAAGACATGTCTAATATCCCTCAATATTAGTCGTGCTCCATTACTAATCTTTAACCAAACATCACTAATACCAATAACTTTTGCTAAGCCACTATTAACCATCTTTAACACTACATGATTACCAGGTGTATATGTAGTAAAGAATTTCTTTCATAAAGTAACATAAAGGGAGGTACCACTATCATTATTTAATTAGTTTCATGAGATGTCAAATAGATTACATTCTCATCACAAATGATAATGAGGTCACCAATACCAGAGGTTGATGTAGTACTAATATAATTATTATCACCATTCTTTTTATCATACTTATCATTGTCATCTTTATTTTCTCTTTTTCACTTGTAATAGTAATTATGAATATGACTTATCTTCCCATAATAGTGACATTGAACATTCTTATACTTTAATCTTAACTAGCTTCAATTTTTATTTCTACTCTTTTTACCCTTTCTCTTTCCTTGGCTTCTCCCTTTATTTTTAATAACCAAAACCTCTAATTTGGATGATGATGAACTTTAAGATTTTCTTCTCATCTCCTCGTTCAACACACCACCCTTTACATTTTCTAATGATAAAACACTATTAGAGGTAAAATTAGCAAGGGAAATCCAAAGAGTCTCCAAAGAATCAGGTAATTGAGCAAGTAACCATAGCCTATGAACCTTGTTATCAAACATAATGACCATGCATGGCAATTGATCAATGAGACCCTAAAACTCATTTAAGTGGTTAGCAATTAAATTCCCTTCATTGTATCTCAACTATATCATTTTCTTTAATAAGAATAACTTGTTATTACTAGACTTTGAGGCATATAATGTCTTAAGCTTAATCCATAAAGTTCATGCATGTGTCTCATTACAAATGTGATTGTAAACATTATTATTGACAAATTGTAGTATAAAATTACATACTTTTTCATACTCAAATTCTCATTCTTTATTGGTTTTAGACTTAAGTTTAGTAATAACAAATACTAACTTCTTTATATATGATAATTTGTGCCCTTCAAACAAATCATTTTATTCCCAATTAGTTCCATCATTTAAACATGTTAAACATATTAATCAATAGCTCTAATGCCACTTTGATGGGAGAGGAGGCAGTAGAGTACAAATAACCTAAGAGACTTCTCTTGCTTGCTTGAACTTAAGCGGAGATGATGAATAGTAAATATGATAGTCAACATAATCACACAAGAGATCACACCAATTTTTGCATGAAAAACCCCTCCAAATTAAGAAAGGGAAAAACCACGAGATGCTTTGCTCCAAAAAACAACTCCCCTATAATTAACAAGTGAATACAATAAAGGCATTGACTCTTAATTACATCAAACAAATTGAACATATTTAATTTAGATCCAATGAAAGGCTAATAAGTTAACCAAACCAACCATGTTCTGTCAACTATAACCCAACAAGCAAACCTCAAAACAACAATCCAATTGTTCAAAATGAACCTCCATATGTCCTCTATTAACTGACCAAAATTTAGCTCAATTGAACCACGAAACAATGTTCATCCACACTATTTACCAAAACTATCATAAGTGAGAGAATAAAAATTTATCATAATCCAAAAGCCTTAGTTTTAAAGAAAAAACTTGCCCTTGCAAATCACCAAAACGTGATCAAACCATCCACAATGAAAATATATGTGTCCTCTAACTACTAACTAAGAATCAACTTGATTGAACCATAAACAACTTTCTAATTGTGTGATCGATTAAAACTATATGCAAAAAATGCCTAAAAGATAGACCAATAAAACTAAGGAAAAACCCAGATGTATAATGCTTCAAACACAATTCAAAATTAAGAATAATTCATCCTTTATCAGAGCTACCAAAATTTCAACTTGATTAAACACCATTTGCCTTATTGGATGAAAGATATAAGAACATTATCTCAAGCTAAAGATTCCAGTAGTCACTTAGCTCTTATTTTCTCTCCATCTATAACCTCTTTGTTTTTCTTAATTAGGTTTTCAGTAGCCAAAGAGGGGTATTTATAACCATATTAAGTGTTTTTGGATTTTGGGACAAAAACAAATATATTTAGGCTTCAATTCCATAGTAATTGGACTCCTACACCATAGGAAGGGACCAATGAGCCCAACACTTGAAGAACAATTTGCTACCATAAACAAAGTTTATGGTGAAATAGATCTTGGACTTGCTTGCTATAACCTCACGTACCTTGAAAATTTAATATTTGGGTGCTTATGATGTATCATCTTCATAACTAAAATTTCTAGCAAAATGGATGGCTATGAAAGGGGTTGGTAATGAAAAGGAAATTAAGATGGGCATCATAAACCTTAGTAAAAGTTCCATGGCCAAGCATATGACTAAGATCATATCTCATGTAGAGTATTGTTGGGTGTCCATTTGTACTTTTCATTTCCATTTTAGAATAAAGATGCAAACTTTTTCCTAAAAGAGGTGCAAATATGCATGGAAAACTAATTTGGAGGTGAACTGTTATAAGGAACTAGAGATTATGAATAAGAAAATTCTAAAATAAGAATCAATTTGAGAAAATTAACCTCTAATAAACTAAAAGTTTTGATTAATATTATTAGTCGAAAGAAAAAGTCATAAGAAATTACAAATATATAGACTTAAGTTTAACAAAACAACCTAGAGTTACAAAGTAATTAAGTCTACTAATTTGGAAATAATAAAAGATAATTATTAAATCACAAATTAAAAAAATCACATCATTTAAGAAAGTCTCATCATTCCACTACAAGCAACCTTGTCTTCAAGGTTAGCCAACAATAAATTTTAGAAATCACTCCAAAAAATAATTAAAAAACTCTTATGTAGCATCCTCAATAAGAAAATTAGTCCATTGAACAAGAATTTGGGTAACAGCTCTATTCCTATGTTTGATGATAAGTTGGTCTGAGATAGTTGTAGCTAAACATTAATCTCTCTAATGGAAGTAATGTTGGGTAGTTGACTTTGTATAACCACACTTCTTCCTAATTTCTTTTGCAAGTAAGAGACATGAAAGACATAATGTATTTTAGACCTTGTTAGTAAATCATGATGGTAAGCACCAAGTTCAATGCATTCAAAAACTTTATACGATCCAAAGAAATGAGGAGATAATTTCATTGATGAGTGAACAATGACTGATAATTGTCAATACGGTTAAAGTGTGAGATAGACCCATTCTTTCATTGAAAACTCACACTCAGTACAATGCATATCAACGTGTTTCTTCATGTAGGCTTGGGCTATAACAAGATTGTCTTTCAGAAGTTGAAGCAACTTGCCTTTGTCTTGAAACTCCTTATTAACTTAGTCTACATGAGACAATCCTACTGTATACCTTGCAAGAATAGGTAGAGGTCGACTATTAACAACTTTAAATAGGAACATCTTTGTTGAAGAGTGATAAGTGGTATTGTATCACCATTTAACCCAAGGAAGCCATTTCATCTAGTCCTTTTACTTATCACTTGCAAAGTAATGAAGGTAATTTTCCAAGCACCTACTAACCACCTTAATATATCCATTTACTTATGGGTGGTAAGTAATGCTTATATTCAATTATGTCCCTTACAAACGAAACAACTCCTTTCAAAAATTATTGATGAAAAATTTATCTTAATCACTGAAAATAGACTTGAGAACACCATATAGCTTCATAGTATTTTTTTTTTTAAAAAAAATGCAAGCAATAGTAGTAGTAGTAGTATAAGAATGACTAACAATACAAAAATAAGTATATTTAGTCAAATGATCCATAACCACAAAAATAGTAAATTTATTTTAGAATAATGGAAGTTCCTCAATTAAATCCATAGAGAGATCTATCCAAACTTCTTTTAAAATAGGTAAAAGTTGAAGAAGACTTGGATATACCACAAACTAACTATTGTAATGTTGGCAAACATCACACTCAACTATAAACTTTTTTATTTCATTCTTCATACCCTTCCAATAAAAATTTTGACAATTATGCTTATAAATATGAAGAAATCCTAAATGTCTAGCAATTAGAGATGCTTAGGACTCTCGCAAGAATGTGTTCTTGTAATGAGAATGATAAACAAGTACCATTTTGCCTTTATAGTGCAAATTTGTAGAATCTTAAGTGTAATAGGCAATTGAATCAGATCCCTCCACAATTTCTTAATGATTTTATGAATTTTGGGATCATCTCACCACTTATTTTTAATTTGTGTGAATGTATTACAAATAGAAACAAAGATTGTCACTAGCTTAGTATGTTCTGAAATGCGAGATAATGCATTAGCTATAAGATTCTTGTTTCCCTTCTTATAAACAATCTTGTAATCATACCCTAACAATTTGGAGAGTTATTCTATTGCTTTGTAAAAGAGATCCTTTGTTTAATAAATATTTTAAACTTTTGTGATTAATCCAATTTGAAAACACTTCTTAATCATATAAGGATGTCATTTTGTAATTATATAAACTACAATTAACATCTTCTTGTCATAGATAGACATGATAAAATGTTTTGGTAATAAGGTTTTGTTAGTAAAGGCAATAAGTCAACCTTCTTGCATAACATTACACTAATGCCAACTCCAAAAGTATCAGATTTAATAATAAATACCTTATTAAAATTAGAAGAGAAGTATATGCTAACATTAGGTCTAATAATATTAGCTTTCAACATTTCCTTCACAATTTTCTCAATCTCTTCTTTTTGAAAATGTAAATAATGATAAGGTTGGACATTAGTAAGTGCACTCTTAGACAATAAATGAATATGGTGAGCATGTGTCCTCCTTGGGGGTAAACCTATAAACTTAGCAAATAAATCAAAGAATTTAGTCAATAAAGCATTAACCTCTTTCTTCTTCGTAGAATGAGATTTTGCCACCTCTACACTATATAGCTACACAAGGAACCCTTGTTCTACTTTCCATATGACTCTTTCCATCTGATGATTAATAATAGTAGTAATTTTACTACTACATTTTCTATATAACTCTACTACATGCCCATTCAACAAAAACTTCATTTTTAACTTGGAAAAATTCTAAGTAATGTCACCCACAATTTACAACTAATCAATGTCAAGAACAATCTCATAATCTTTTAAAGGTAATAAAAATAAATCAATACAAACAATCAAACCTTGTACAAAAAGCTTCACTTTTGTGCACTTTTCTTAGAATGTCAAGTTTCTCCCATCTACAAACTTTATAGAAAACTTATCATAGTCCTTTATTGAAAAAGCAATTTTTTTAGTAATCTTCTTATCTATAAAATTGTTGGTATTACTTAAATCAATTAGTACCATTACTAAATGTCCTTTAAGGAATCCATCAATTTTCATGGTTATGGATTAGAATATCTTGCCAGAGCATTCACTGTAAGCTCATTTGTATATTCAACAGGGGTGTCTTCACCATCTAGATATGTGTAGTCATCATTTACCTTTTCAATTTGCTCAACTAACTCAATCATTAAAGCTTCCCCTACTTATATTTGTGTTCTTTATGCCACTTCTTATTATAATGCTAGCATAGTCCTTTTGTCATCCACTCTTTCAATTATTCTTTAATTAGGCATCTAGTCTTAAAAGGGTGAATAGTAAAGGATGAATTGGTGTTACTCTTAGTAGGTTTGCTAACTTCTTTAGTAGTTGGGCAATGAATTTCAATGCTTAGCTTGTCATCCTATAGGTAAGCAAAGGAGATAGTTATTACCATTGTTTATGGCTAACAAGTTTTAACTTCATATCAAATATCAAGAATAAGCCCTTTAATGAACATTCCCACCAATTGCCTTCTTAGTCAATCTTTAGCACAATTGGAGAGTCGCTTAAATCAACTTTAATATTCTAGGATGGTTGGTATCTAACAAATTTTTGCAAGCTTTCCATCAATGTTGTACTATTTTGAAGGCTCAAAGCACATAAGAAGGTCTTTGGTGAAATCAACCCAAGTTGGAACTTTAAAATAAGTTTCAAACCCATCATACCATTAGATAACATCACCCTCTAATTGAATAAAAGCAATTTCTACCTTAGAATCTTCTGTTATATGATGGAAATGAAAATACTTTTCAACCCTAGAAATCTAACTTGTAGGATCACTTTCATCCCAACGAGGAAAGTCCACTAGTGTGGTTATGTATAATCATAATTGGTACTTCCAAAGGACTCCATTGGTTCTTTATTTTTATTAGTAGATTTAGATGTATTATCTCTTGATTGATTTTGTACTATAATAAGACCACTTGTTCAAGCCTCTTAAGAGACTAGTATAAGAGGTATTGATTCTTTAACATGAGATATTCTAATGTCAGAACTAGATGAGTTATATAAAAACATGGTATAGGACTGCAAATCAATAATGTTAAGATTTTTCTTTTGGTGTTGTGTAAGAGGCATACACAAAGGGTTTTTTTTTTTTAAAATTTTTTTGGTAATGGTGGCAAAAATATAAAATAAAAATAAAATCCCAAAGAATGCTACTCTAATACTTAATGATGAGAAATTAAAGATTAGGAATAAAAAAGTTTTAAAATAATAAAAGATAAGAATATATAAATTTGACTTTAACGTAACAACCTACTATTATGGAAGTAATTCTATTTATTAATTAAAAATAATAAAAAATAATTATTAAATTTGATAAATTAAGAAAATCACATCAAATTGCTATAATAAAAATGAGAAATTAGGAATTGAGGACATTGTTTCTCGATTTTTGGACAATTATGTTGTAGGTTTCCCTTTTTTTTTTTTTTTTTGGGTATACCCTGGCATATTGATCTATTTAGTAATTTATAATACATATTTGTTATTAAAACAAATTTTTGTTAATTGAGTTAGAGCTTTTCTTTTTTTCCTACTATACTTTAAACTATGTTATGTATTTTTTTTTTTAATTTTTTAAAATTCTACATATAAAATATAATTATTCCCTAAACTTAAAAGATATATTAGATGTAAGATTCTGTCAAAAAACTCAAGCAAGATCTTGAGAGAGAAATTTATAGAGAGAGAGAATAAGAGGTCGAAATTTCATGAATGCAAGAACTCAATTCAAATAGATTATGAGGCTACACAGGGAACAAGCAGGTCTAAAGAGAGAAAGAAACTTCTAGAGTGAGAGAATGAGAGAAGGAGATTTTGGATTAATTTTTATTTTTTATTATTAGTATTAGAAAAATATTTTAAATGTGTCTTTGACGTATCTAAATTATACTAATATTATGTTGGACAAATGTATCCGAATTTTTAATTTTTTTTTTTTTTTAGGGGAGACATTTCGGTGTGTTGGATAGATGTTTATGTCCAACACGGATTAGATATTGAATATCCATAAAAGTAAATGCATGTTGACGATAAACTAGCCAAGTATTTACAATTGAGGCTATCTTTGGATTTAAAAATAAGGTGTAAAAAGAAAGTCGTGAGAAAGAAAATAAGAAAGCAAAAAATGATTTTCTCACTTGTTATTTGAAAAAGTTCAGAAATAGGAGAAATAAAATAAATAGAAAGTTGATTTTTTATTATGTTATGATGGGAAAGTGGGAGAGATAGAAAATCAATATGCATAAAAAGACAATTATGTTTCTTATTTAATATCTAACGTATAATTTGAATATTTTTCATTGTTTTCTTCCTTACAAATTGACTCGTCATCAAATGACGATAACCTCCTCACTTAATCGAGAAAGAATGCGGTCGGTGATTGAGAAAGAAAAGAAATAATTGAATTATTTGTTGTTGTAGGGATAAGTCTTCGTTCGATAAAATATTTCACCACACAGAATTTACTGTGCACTACATGTTCGCATTCATACATGACTTCCTATTTATGATCCCTTTATGGTCATGCTTGTAAACAAAATTAATTGAGATACTGCAATAAGAACATAGAAAATATCTGAGACTTTTAAAAAACCAAGAATTTGATCGTATGTCTAAAGAGCTTCGAGACGTTTTCCTGTTCAAAAATGTTATCTACCAATGCAGCAACAACAAAAGTTTTGATTGTTGCGTCTTGTTTCTTTCAGGTTGACCAATAAATAAGGACAGGCCTTTTTGGATTAAGATAAGCATAAAAAATTCATTAATGGGCATAAAAAGTACAAGGCAGCATAGGCCATCGAGCGACCCTAAAGATGACATCTTAAAGCCAATATATCAAATTTACAAAAAGGCCATCATGACAACAATCCAATTAGACTGCAGATAGTTTGGTATCAAGGCTTGAAGGTCAAACACAGTAGCACACCGTGGAATAGTTAGGCAAGCCAATAGATCAATCTCAAACGCACAATTGGTAAAAGCAAAAGGCACACACTGATCTTATAACTGACAGACCCGTATGGGAAAGGTAGGTGAGCAGCAGGACCATCGCAATCGAAAAAACTATGCGTCACAATCCATAAACCCTCCACAATTCTAAAATAAAGCCTATTAGTTCCGAAAATTACACTTTCAATCGCGAGAGGGAAGCTTATAGAACATGCTATACAAGATTTCACATTCAATTTCTAACTGTTAATGATTTATAATACACGTGAATTAGGTAACTAACTATGGACGTGCCAAGTCTCTCCATCATTGAGATGCTTATCTCAATTATCTACGAGACACAGATTACCAAACACGGTAAATGCTTCTCAGCTAGGAATATTACAAAAATCACTGACCATAAAATCCACCATAACTATCAGCATTGAAATTTCTTTGTGCAATCAAAGAATCATGTACTATATTCCATTTATAAGATTCATTAAAAGTTTAAATTGCTTCTCATTAGGAACATCAAAGAATTGTCTTAGTGGCCATTGATTCTTTGAACAAAAGCTTCATGCAGCTAGAAAAAAGGAGGAGTGCACTCTAATGTTCTTTAATTGTTGATAGATGGGGCGATTACTTTCTAAAACTTTAATGCTTTGTTTCGACTTGGGATGGATTGTCAAAAAAAAAAAAAAAAAAGTTGTGAGAAAGAAATTAATTCCTTTCATTAGTTGCTTCAGTAAGTTAAATATGGGTAAAAAAAATGAAAAATAGAATTTTTTTTTTTTTTTTATTTGAATGTTGCATGAAAGTGTAGAGAAAAAAAAAAAAACTAATATTTATCAAATGACAATTACCCTTAATATGAATTTGTATATGGTTTTATATATTCTTTTGGTACAACAAAATAAGAAGGTAATATTTCATAAATAAATAAATAAAACAATAAAATAGGTTTATAAATTTTTTATTTTACTCCATCTTACTCAACAGTGAAAAATAGTGTTTGTTGCCAAGAATGTTTAATTATGAATAACTATTTGCCAAGAGAGAGAACCCGTATTTCTAAGCTTAGCAACCATGTAGGCATATTTTTGAGTGGAGCCCACGTATGCATGAGTAAGAAATATTAATAACATTTAATTATTGCAGTAAGTGAAAGAAACTAGCACCTTTTTTACTCTTTAATTCTAGAAGTCAAAAATGATAAAGTTGTAAAACCCTTAATTTTAAGAATACTTATTTATTAATAACAAAATTAAAAAATGATAATATGGATAAACTCAATTTTAGGAGTACTTATAAAATAATTAAAAAATATTAATATAGATAAACTCAAATTTATTTTTTATTCTTTTAATCATCTACTTATTTTAAAGATGTCACATGAAGATTGTGGATGTCCAACCTTCTAATGAATTTTAATAATATATCCTAGTAGCTAATGTATTTTGTATAGGATATCTTTCTAAAAAATCAAAATAAAATCGTCCATTATATTCGTATCAATTCATGGTTATATCAATGACTTCCTTCCACCTATAAAGAACAGAGAAGATTTACCACAAACAGAAGCTTGGCTACAATAGATCTAAATGAACACATGGTACTTCTTTTATGTCTTTTTTTTTTTTTTTAAAGAAAAATGAATAAATTTGATAATTAATCAATTTTATTATTTTTCTTACATTCTTCAATTTAGGATAAATCGTGATTGGTTGGTGACCATAAAATTTACCATGACTTTGAGGAAAGGAATAGAGGACAAGAAAGGAGAGACAACCTAATAATGAATGTCGGTTTCTTCTTTCAATGCTTTTATTTTTTTTTTTTTTAATTTTTTTATATCAATATACTATTTTTATAGATAATTGAGAATTTAATCAAAACTATAGCAATTTTCAAGGTTCTTAGTCTCAATGAAACTTCCCTGTAATCATATTAATGGCAGTTCCATGATAGGCTTTGAGGTGCGTAGGAAAAATGATGCTTTACATAATTCGGTTAATTTTATAATAATTACAATTTGTCTTAACCCACATTCAACTAAACTTAACCTCCAAAGCTCACACAAAAGGTTAAAAGAGAATTGCCTTAACTTTTGGATGATTTAACTTTAATTCATTCTCAATAGTTGTCACAAATAATTTAAATGATGTAATAGGCATTTCATAATAATGATCTCATCATGATTATTTTGGCAAATTATATTTATTCTATGAATAATGTATCGACACCAATGGTGTCCATTTCACCCATAATGGAATATCGGTCAAGAAATTCCCTAGCCAATCTGCCTCCACATTAGCTATCTCTAAAATTATAAACTTGGATTCCATGGTGGACCAAGCAATAATTGATTGTTTGGTAGACGTTCAAGTCATTGCTCCACCTTTAAGGGTAAAAACATAACCATTTATTGATTTTATCTCTTCTGAACCAAAGATCCAATTAGCATTACTATACCTTTCTAGTACAGTGGGAAATCTACTATAAAATATACCATACTTTATAGTACCTCTTAAATACCTCAAAATTCTTGTTAAAATATTCCAATGATTATGATTTAAATTATGTATGTATTGCTCAATATACATACAACATATACAATATCAAGATATGTAAAATTCATTTAGTTGCATCAAACTACCAATAATTTGAGTATATTTAGATTAAAATATAGAAGCACCATTGTGTTTTAACAAATGTAAATTTGCAACAAAAGGAGTTGAAACTAATTTCACATTAAAACATTTATATTTCATAAAAAATTTATCTACATAATACTCTTATGATAGATATATACCATTAGGAGTTTTACAAATCTTCACTTCTAAAATAACATTTATTTCTTCCAAATCTTTCATGTCAAAATGTGATGTAAGCAATGACTTTGTATTGACTATCAATTTCATACTAGAACTAAATATGAGAATGTCATTAACATAGAGCATATCATAACATAAGTATCATTTCTAGTTTTTCTATAAACACATTTCTCAATATCAATAATCAAAAAATTCGTTAGAAATCAGAACATTATCTAACTTCTCATGTCATTGTTTGAGTGCTTGTTTCAACCCATATAGATATTTAATAAGCTTACAAACCTAATTACAGGGGTAGATGCATATGTTAATTCCTTTTTTATAAGAAATATGTGCTTAAAAAATTTTGTATTTTTTGTCTTAATGATAATTATTAGCATCAAGAATATCACTCTTAATAACAAGAAAATGATAAGTAGTACTTTGATCAACATAACTTCTAAACATGTAATCAAAGGTCTTAATACTTATTTTCCTTTTCTTTGGTTCAAGTAAAAGTACTTTAACAAGACATCGCCATACCTTTAAATAACTTAAATTAGGACAATTCCCCTTCCATAATTCATATTGAATCTTACCTATTTTCTTATATGGAATCCAATTCAGTAACATGTAACAAGTAATGGCTCTCCCCATAAGTTATTAAGAATCTTAAAACTAACAAGCATAACATTTATCATTTCTTTCAACATCATATTTTTCCTTTTTGCTACCCCATTTTGACTCCAATGAATAAGGAGGTGAGACCTCATAGATAATTCTTTCTCTTTTAAAAAAAAATTGACAATAATTGAAAATTATACTCTCATCCACTATCTAATCTAAATATCTTTATCTTCTTATCTAATTGGTGTTCTACTTCCCTCTTATATTCGATAAACACATCACATACTTCATTTTTATCTCTCAGTAAGAAAACTCTAATGTATCTAGAATAATTATCTATAAAAGTCACATAAGATCATTTGCTACCTTTAGCCATAATGCTCTTTAAGTCTCCCAAATTAAAATGGTTTAAGTTCAATAATTCAGTTTCTCATTACACTAATTTACATTTTTTTTTTTTGGCTAATTTGGCTTCCACACAAACCTTACTAACTCACATCACCATGTAAATTTTCAATTATACCAAGTTGTTTCAACTTCTAAAAATAAGGATCACTCACATACCCTAATCTAGTATGTTATAAATCATAAGAATCAATAGTATAAATAAAAGAAATAAATACAATATCATTAATAACACCTATTACAGTCAGAATAAAAAGTCCTTAATTATATTGAGTTTGATATGGACATTTCTCTTACCTATAACAAGCATTATTCTTAAATCTCCCATGAAGACATTTTCTTCTCCACTCCCTTCTAGTGTATATAGGAGGTAAATGCACTTTTGTCCCTATAAATATGCCTTGTAACGCCAAAATTTATTACCTACATTTTTGAGTTTGTGGCAACATTGATTTGGGAGATGACAGTAACAATAACATCCATTTCTACCAAATTGGCATTTAGTTTGCAAGTTTGTCGCTTCCTTTCTTATGTTTACATTAAGAGGCATGATGACCTAGTTTCCCACACACAAAGCAAACACCTTTCCTCTTAAAGTTTGAATTATTAGTCTTTGGCTTACCATACCTTTGGGACCTATTATCATACCCTTTTTTGTTGTGATAGTGATGATGACAATGGTGACTTTTGTCACTTTTCCTTTATTCCACCACATTTTTTTTGACACCATCTCTTTTGCCTCTGCTTCCCTTGATTAGATTCTATTCTTGTCTTCAATCAAGATATGCATGATAATATCCTTTAGCAACATTTGCTTCCTTTTATGCTTAAGTTATTACTTATAGTCATTCTAAGACTGTGAAAACTTTTTTATAAGACTACCTACTACATTTTCCTTTAGCAACTTGATGTTTTGATTCTTCAAGTCATCCAATAGCTTATGATATTCATTAATTTGGTCCTAGATATTCCTTTCACCAAACATATGAAAATGTAAATGGTTAGTAACAACAAACTTTTATACACAAGCATCCTTTACTATATATTTTTTATTCATTTTTTCCCCATATTTCTTTTGCTTTTTTTGAAGAATAATAAACAACAAAAAGATCATTAGATAATGTGTTAAGAATAATGTGTCAACAAACTTTATTGGCTTGTTCCCAGACAAGAAATATTTTATTATAATTCTTAAAATCAAGCTTTGTTTTATATTCTAAAAGGGCAAAGGCAATCATAACACATTTAAAGTTGAAAAAAAAAAATGTTCTTACCATTGTTTAAAGTGAGAACCAATAAAATTTTCAATCTTGGAAATGTTTGGTAAGAATTTAGAGCTAGGTTAAATTGACTAATTCTAAGAAGGAATATAAATAAAATTATTTGTAGTAGAAGTATAAGCAAATTGACTAGTGTTTGCATCTATGATGACAAATGTAGGAAACTATCCATAAGATTATTAGTAAAAGAAGAGAATATTTAGAATATAGATGTAACATAAATCAAACTAGATAGAAAAATTTAATATCTAACATATGTTCAACAATGTCCTTAAGGTTAGTTTTCGCCTTTGTAGATAATGTCTCAGTACAGCAAGTTATAGTAGCTTCCCTCCCAGGATACAACAAACCTTCTCACTAATGTGTATTTCATATAATGAGACGACATAAATAATACTAATTTGATTAACCTAACAAATTTTAGAAAGTAAAAGAATAAAGTAAGAAGAATGAGATTTCTATATTCTGGAAAAGAATAAAAGACTCCTTTTATACTAATTCTAGTTTAATTTCTCATAAAGATGGGTATTAAGGATGAAGATAATTATTAGTGGTTATGATATTTTTATTGTCATAACAGTTAGTTTACCAACAACTAGTTTTCCAATAACCAAAAATGACAAGTCAAAAAATGGCTAGTTTAAGCAATGCAATTTGAAAGGTCTTAAAATGTTTAGGCTAAGGGTGGACTAGTACCATTACGTAGGGTCATACTAAGCCTTTTATATCAAGTTTAAGTTTTGGGTCATTTACTCATATGCAAGGCCTTTCTTAGATCCTTTTAGTTTGTAAGGTATAAAAAGAATATTATCTTATAATAAATATAATAAGGCCTCTTATTTCTAATATGGGATACAAGCCTTTTAAAATATACTTGCTTTCTCCAACAAACTCTAGACTAAGCAAAGCAAGGTTGGCTTATTAGCAAGCTTAATGGACTAGTAATAGGCTCTTAGCACATTTAAAGAAAGTAACCCCAATGTGGAAGAAATTCATAAGTAGCCCCAATGTAGAAGAGATTCACACTTGACGAGTAGATTATTTGGATGTCAAGTGTGAATGTATGAATTATGTGGTTAAGAAATCTTATATTGAAAAGAAGAGGGAAAGGTAACATATAAGTGAAAAGGACCCATAAGCCTAATACCTTAAGGTTTTGAGTCGAGATTTCATGTTAAATCCATTAGTCTATTACTTACTTAGATCCTACTCAAATTTCTTCTTAGTTTTAGGCTCTCACATTTTCCTAAGAAGTGACATTAAAGCCAATGATACAACAAAGGATGAATATGAGCAATGCTTGTTTTCTTGTTGTTATTGCCCCCATAAGAAAGGGTTGATGTTTCAACAAAGGATGAATATAAGTGACAAATGTTTTCTTATGGCTACTACCCCTATAAGGAAGAAAGAGATGGATTACACTCACCTAGAGTAAGACCCATGTAAAGTTGTAAGGCGTGACTCTAGAAAGAAGAGTAGTAAAACGTGTGCTGCCAACATGGCTCCTAGAGTATTGTCAAACACACTTCGGATCAAGGCAAAGCATAGTTGGCTTGTGAATGGGCTTGATGGAGTAATAAGGTGTGGCTCTAAAAAGAATAGAGATAACATATGTGCTTCCAACGTGGCTCTTGAAGCATTAGCAAGCACACTTTGGATTAAATGAAGCAAGGTTGGCTCATGAGTGGGCTTGCTGGAGTGGTAATAGGCTCTTAACACATTCAAGGAAAGTAATCCTAAGATGGAAGAGATTCACACTTGAGAGGAAGATTGTTGGGATTTTAAGGGTGAATATATGAATTATGTGGTTAAGGAATCCCATATCAAAAATAAAGGAAGGAGTAAGTAACACATAAGTGAAAAGAAGCCAAAAACCCAATACCTTAAGGTTTTAGGTTGAGATGCAATGTCAAATTCATGAATTTGTTACTTACTTTGACCCTACTCAAATTTTTCTCTAGTTTTGGGTTCTCTCATTTTCTTAACAAGTGGAACAAAATGCTAACAACAATATAAAGTTAGATAGGCATGTAAGAAGGTCAACATTGGTGTGGGTTTTGATTCTGTCAATCGGAGGGAGGTGTTAAGGAAGACATTAAGCACATAGGTATATGTTGGAACATTAGAATCAATTATATTCGGAGCTTTGATGGATGATGATTGCAAAAAGAAAAAAAAAAAGCTAAGAATCTCAATTAGTTATCATAAATTATAAGGAAACAATGATTGCCCTAGTTAACTTGGAATCCTTTAAGATGTCTTCTTATCTATCTTTCCTTAAAATTTTCCTTGAATTCAATATAGTTTGTGCTTGTAGACTTTTGGAGGAAATTTTAATCTTTTTGAAATTGAAGTCCATACTTACTTAACTATTTATGTGCTTGTAATAGATCTTTGTTCCTTATCATATAATCAAGTTGCCTTAAAAGATAGAGCATCTTGCATTATCAGTTCTTGATAGGGTAAGATTGGAGTTATGCTAAGAAAGTCATGTGGAAACTATAATTGTTAGTCATTCATGTTAACATTTGATGCCTTAGATTCATACTACCTAAAAGGGTCCACTATTGTCACTATAAATTATTGACTTATTAATATGAGAAATAATATTAAGATGGGATATACAAAAAAATTGATCCTAAATTTTTATGAATTTTTACAATTAAGTCCTAAATGTTTTTATATTTTTATTTAAGTACTAAACTTTTTGAATGTGTTTTAAATCAAGCTTTTTTGGATAGAAAGTAGCCAAAGCCATTAAAATCATAAATTGATTAAACAAAAATTAGAACTAATTTTATCGCTTTTCAAATTAATTTGGTCTTTTTTGGACTTGATCACTTTCCATCCAAATATGACCAATTTGAAATAAATTCAAAAGATATAAAACTAAAATGAAATGTAAAATAAAAAAAGGTCATGGATCTAATTGTAAAATTCATAATAGTTTAGGACCAATTTTTCGGCCTATTTCTATTATGTTCAACAATAACTATTTGATCCAAGCTATCTCTTTCATTATATTATATATAAAGATGTGTTCATATTTAAGAATTATTTTTAATTTAAAGCTTTTCTAGCTTATATTCTCATCATTTAAGGAACAACAATTTCCAACTACAACTTTTAACTTCTTTAATAAAAATCTTAAAATTTAAGTTCAAATTCTTCATAGACTATATATTCATTTTTAATTTTTCTTAAGTACTTAAGAATGACTTTTATTGATGTTCAATGACACTTATTAGGATAAGCTTGGTATCTACCTTTTCATACATGTAATTTACCATATAAATTATACATGACATATCTTATTTGTCATATATAGGGATAAACAAAAATTTGGTCTCAAATTTTTTTGATTTTTTTAATATAATTTTAAACTTTTAAGTGATTTCAAATTTAGTCCTAAATGTTTGATTCTATTTTAATTGAGAATAATTATCCATAAAGATGATTAAATAGTTAAGTTCATATATTAAATGTATAAAAAATCAATAAAATAAATAAAATACACATGTGAATCATATTTTCTTACAAAAATTATCACCTAATTACCATAAGACCCTAAAATCATTTCTAAAAATTATCTATTTACCTTAAAATGCTACAATAATTTCCAAGATACCAAATGAGTCCCCTTGTCCAATCTCATTGTGATAACTATCATAATACCAAAAACCCTTAAAAAAAACTTTAACAATTTAAGATGAGGTGGATATAAATTTTGAGAGGGGTAATCAAAACCCTAAAAGCCCACCAAACAAGTCCTTACTAGAACCCTAAAATCGGTCCTTACTATCTCCATCACCATTTCATTACTTCTCCTCAAGGGCCAAGAGAAAGCTTGATAAAAAATGAAAACCAATAAGAAAACATCAATAGTCGTCACTAATTTGCTCGCTTCTGCCACTTACCAATGCCAATGAGCAAGACAACCCACTTTTTTTTTTCTTTAACCATTTAGTCTCACACTGCAACAACTGATTGAGGGTAAAAAATTATTACTAAGTCTTGCATCTAGCAATGGTACTTGGGAACGTGGCCCTTATGTAAGGAACAAGTATTGCCTTTTCTCTTTCCAAGCTTACTTCCATAACTATTTTCTCATTTTCTTTTCTTAAATCAAAGCTTTGTGGTGCTGCCTTCCTTATAGCTTTAGATCCTCAACAAGTCCAACACTTTACATTCCCCTCATGCAACCTAGGTCTCTCGCTTAACTTTCTCTAATATTATTATTATAATAAATTTTGTTTTAACTAAGACTAATTGAGCAAAAATGTGGAGAGAGAAATTTTTGGATCATATAAACATAAAAGAGTAATAATTGGAGCAAAATTAGGACTACAAGTATTTAGGGATGAGATTTTCTAGAGAGACACACATCTAGTGCATATTTTAATTATTTTATTGGTGTTTTATATAGTCACTTACTAACTTAATGGTTTAACTATTTATAATTGATGAATGTCTTCAATCAAAATGGAATATAAATGTTTAGAATTGAATTAAAATTAATAAAAGGTTTAGGACTATATTAGAAACTTTTAAAAGATTTAGGATCAAATTTTTGTTATTCAAATATTTGTCTCTTAATTTTGTCTTTGGACATATTATTTTTGGATAGATAGATATTGTGTAATATAGACCACAATATCTTCTTGAATTCTTTCATCCTAAACTATTTAGTATTTTATTTATATAATCAAATTGCAATAACATGAAGTAACCTTCTAAATTTATCTCTATAAAGTTTAACTATCTATATCTCTTTCAAGATTTCTTTAATCTTAGAATATAAGTAAATTCTTCTACATTCTTCATAAAAAAAAAAAATCTAGGTTATAAAATCTTAGGAAATTGGAATAATGATATATTATTTATATTGACAATAAGTCATTTACATGATATATCAAAAAAAAAATGATTTTTGCTAACATTTTCATAAACATACAATTCAATTCAATTATACATTTTCATAACTATCAATTCAATTCAATTATACATTTTCATAACTATCTCATTTAATAGTGTTAGAATATTCTCAAATAATTAAAGACTTAATTAAAATGTAGTCATTTTATTAAGGAATAATTTTGTACATTATTGAGTTATTAAGTATTGTAATCTTAAACTTAATTCAAACATTAAATAATATGCCTAATTAAATTAGGCATATTATTTAATGTTTGAATCAAGTTTAAGATATATATATATATATAGTTGATTATCTTTCTTACCTTAAAATTTTATCTAAAAGTGTGTAATTATGATAAAAGTTGAGAAAGGGAAAGTAATTACTAGGTCAAGGTAAGCTCTTCAAATGTATCAATAGTTTTAGTTTTTGTAAATTCAAATATATTAGTTATGATATTATTTACATAAATATATTCAATTTCAAAATTCAAAAGCTTAACATCAATTTCTACATCTGATAGTTTAACACTTAATGATGATAGATTTATTAAAAATATTTTTAAAAAATAATATTAGAATTTGTGATTTTAAAACTTGAACATTTTTTATATATGGTACAAAATGTTTATACCTAATTTATGATTTTTATTTTTTCCTTAAAAAAAAAATAGTACTTTGTCTTTGGTCCTTACAAGCTAAGATTAATTTATTTGGCTTTTATGTACAAAAAAAAAAAAAAGAGAGAAAAAAAAAATGAAGCTTACAACATCACATAATGCTTGGCCTTATAGAATTATTATTCTTTGTTACGTCAAATGAAAGAGCCATGAAATTGTTTGAGAACCTTTATGATAATTTTTTAAAAATATTATGTCATATCCTCAATTTAAAGGTTGTCAAAGGGATTTTCATTCTTTTATAATAAAGTAACCATGACACAAAGGTTCCATTGTATTTATCTGTATCTTAAGGAATTTTAAACCTAATGAATCAAACGAATTATAACCTTAAAGTTGTAATTGGTGCAAGTCAAACTTGGATCCTTCTAAGGAAATTACACAAGATCATCAGGCTAAAACCCTATTATGTTAATTTAAGGTCTCATTATGATAACAACCCATGATGTTGAATTCTATGGTTTTTTATGTTAGTAAACATTGAACAGTTTTTGATGTACATATATTATTATCATGGTTTGATAGTTATTAAAGAATTTCTTGCATATATTATGTTTGTAGTTTAATTATCACTAAAGTGACCAAATTAGAATATTTAAACTAACATGAATGCATTATTGGTATAGTTTGTTAGTTACCAAAATGATTAAACTAATATGTTTAATAGTATGCATAAATAGTCCTTTATTCATGTTTTAATGAAATAGCTATGAATGAAAAATGATTAGATGAATTGATATTATTAATCATTGGACTTTCAAGATTTACCCAAAAGTAAATTGTTAGTTTATGATTAGTAAAATAATTAACATATATTAATATTTTTGGTTAAATATATTTGTTTATTTAAAGATATCAAACATATTTGATTGAAAAAGCTAATTTACCAATTAAGTTAATATACACTTTTACTTATAATAATGTATTATAAGATTTTTCAAAGGAGAAATGCAATATAATTTAATTATTTTATCAGACTTATAATTAACTAGGAGCATTTATGATTATGTAATTAGTTTGATTCACTTTAGGTACCTTTTATGGCTAAAAGGCACTTAGTTTGAAATGACTAATATTGTAACAAGACTGAAGTTCCCGACTTCTCTCTAGGATCTACTAGTTCCTGATACTGAGAGGGGGGGTGAATCAGTATCACCACAATTCGCAATTCGCAGGTAAGTGAACAACTTCAACCTCTTCTTAAAAGCAAACTCTTTCTCAGACTCGACTAAGGTAGATCTATTGCTACCTACTAATAACAATAGTCCCCAAAGTCACCTTTCAGACACCTTGCCTGGCAGACAATACGGATGTTCTTATTTAGGTCTTCGTTAGGTTATGAGTTGGCTGATACTTCAGCTACATTCACAAGTCAATTCAAAACACAGAATGTAAAGCAAATTAAGGACACACGAGATTTACGTGGTTCCGTCAACGTGACGTACATCCACGGTGGTAGGGACTCTCCCTTACCGAGACTATCCACTATACTTGAGAATTCAGGTTACAATGAATGTCTTTGATTCTCTGCTCCTTTCACTATTGCAATTACTAAGCAAGTACAATACAAAGAGTGTCACTTACTGTATCTACCCTTCTTCTAACTTGTCTTGCCTCTGTTGAATTGAAAGGCTGCTCCACTGCTGCTTAAAAGTTCACCACAACGCTTTTTAACCTCTCTTGAAGAAGTCTGGAAATACGTTGAGTTCAATGTTTCGTCGAATTCCTTCTCTACGTTGTATCACACAACTCCTGCTTTTACCATCTCACGGTCTCACCCGTCTCCTTGCCCCACAATCTCACTGTCTCACGGCTCGCCTGTCCGTTTCTCTCTCTCTTGTTGTCTAGTCGGATTTCTCTCTCTTCTCGACTGATTTCTCTCTCTTCTCGCCGGATTTCTCTCTCTTCCTGCCGGATTTGTCTCACCGTCTGCCGGATTTGTCACCGTCGACCGGATCCCAGTTCTGCCGGATCTCTCACCATCGACTGGATCTCCTTCTGCCGGATCTCTCACCGTCCCAGCCGGCTCTCTCTCACGCCGTTGCCGGATCTCCTCTGTCCCAGCCGGATCTCCTTCTGTTGTCGCCGGATCTCCTCTGTCCCTGCCGGATCTCCTTCTGCTGTCGCCGGATCTCCTCTGTCCCTGCCGGATCTCCTCTGTTCCGGTTGTCTCCTCTTTCTCTCTCGACGGTTGTTCTTTGTTGCCGTCGGTATCTCTCTCTTCTATGGCCGTCTGATTTCTTCTTCCGCCGGTGTGCTTTTCTTCGTCCTGCTGTCCAGCCCCGTCTAGCCGTAATCAGTTTTCTCTCCCGTCGGGTTTCTCTTCTTTTTCTGTCAAGCTTACTGTTCACGACGGCTACTGTTCACTCGATTCGTCCGTCGGCTGCACTGTTTACTCTTTTCATCCTTGCCGGTGGTGTTCTTGCGTGTAGGGTTTGGTATTCTCTTTGATTAATCGGTTGTTTAGGTTTTGCTGAATGCTCAACATTGCCGACTCACCCTGTTCTTTGTCTTCCAAGACCATTATATACTCTACTCCATGAAACCCTAATAGGGTTTACGCGGCGATTTTACGTTCTTGCCCTTCCGTATGGTTTTACCTTTTTGCCCTTCCATGTGGGTTTACTTTCTTGCACACGTAAACCTAGTTGACAACAATTACAACCTATACAAGGCTGTGGGAACAACAATCTCCCCCTTTGTAATTGTTGGCAACACTTATAATAAAAGCCACTATGCAGCAGTTTCAACTTCCCCTAAATATGCACTCTCCTTTCTTAACAGCTCCCCTTGCACTGTTGCTTCTCTCCCCCTTTGCCAACCAATTACATATTTGAAAAACTCGCAAAGTGAAGATGGAAGATTTACTTGAACTTCAGGCTTGAGGAGGCATTTGCACAGATAGACTCCATCTGTGCTTTTCAAACAACTCTGTGGACAGAGGTTTAGTTAGAATATCTGAAATTTGATCTCTAGTGCCAACATACTCCAACTGAATTGTACCCTGTTCCACTTGATCTTTGATGAAGTGATATCGGATGTCAATATGCTTGCTTCTCGAATGTTGAACCGGATTCTTGCTGAAATCAATAGCACTTTGATTATCACAAAGTATACTCACTGGTAATTTCATTTCAACACCCAAGTCTGCCAATTGTCTTAGCATCCATATCACCTGTGTACATGCTGCACAAGCAGCCATATACTCAGCCTCAGCTGTGCTCAAAGCAACACTATTTTGCTTTCTACTTAACCATGCAACACACTTTGAACCCAAGTAGAAGCTGCAGCCGCTGGTTGATTTTCTATCAGCTATACTTCCTGCCCAGTCTGCATCAGTGTATGCTTGTAGTTTAACAGGATCCATGGTTGGATACCACAAGCCCATTTCCAATGTTCCTTTGAGGTACCTTAGGATTCTTTTCACTGCCAACACATGAGACTCTTTAGGATCAACTTGGAATCGGCTGGCAGTACATGCAGCTTGCATAAGATCAGGCCTTGATGCCGTAAGGTACAGAAGGCTCCCTATCATCTTCCTGTACTCTGTAGGGCTTGTACTCCTTCCTTCCTGATCTTTTGTTAACTTGCAGCCCACTGTCATAGGGGTACTGACAGATCTGCTATCTTCCATGCCAAACCTTTTCAGCATCTCTTTGGCATATTTCGTCTGAGAAATAAAGATACCTTCTTCACACTGCTTTATCTGTAATCCAAGAAAGTACGTCATTTCTCTAATCAATGACATCTCAAATTCCTCACTCATCTTCTGTGCAAAATCTTGGCATAGTTCAGAGTGATCCCTGCCGAAGATGATGTCATCTACATATACTATGGTTATCAGTTGGCCTTTCTCTGAATTGAACACATATAGGTTATTATCAACCGTTCCTCTTCTGAAATTCAACCTTCTCAAGTATGCATCCAGCCTGCTGTACCATGCTCTTGGAGCTTGCTTAAGACCATACAAGGCTTTCTTCAGCTTGCACACTTGTGTCTCATCCTCACTGATTTGTACTCCATCGGGTTGTTCAATATACACTTCTTCTTTCAGGAGCCCATTCAGAAAGGCAGATTTCACATCCATCTGATAGACTTTATACTTCTTGTGTGCTGCTAAAGCTAAGAACATTCTGATAGTTTCTAACCTTGCTACTGGTGCAAAAGTTTCATCAACATCTACCCCTTCTATCTGAGTGTAGCCTTTGCAAACCAGCCTGGCCTTGTTCCTCACTACCTTGCCATCTTCATTGTGTTTATTCCTAAACACCCACTTTGTTCCTATGACATTCTTATTAGTGGGTCTTGGAACCAGCTCCCATGTATCATTCTTTTCAATTTGATCCAGCTCCTCATTGATAGCTTTGACCCAGGCTTGGTCTTGAATAGCCTCTTCAACAGATTTAGGTTCAACTTGTGAGAGTAGAGCAGTAGCTCCCACCATTCTTCTTCTTGTTGTAACTCCTGCTTATGGGTCACCTATGATCTGATCTCCTCGATGAGCACTGGTCCATGTTTTCTTTGTCCTTCTTCCTTGCACCATCTTAGTTGTAAGAGGATCTCTTTCTTCCTGTTCAGACTCACTTTTCTCCGAGTCTAAACTTACTTCTTGTTCCTTTTCTTCAGGTTGGTCTGATTCTTCATCTACATTGAAGTCATCTTCTTCATTGTCCTCAGCTTCTCCATTCTACATTGTTTTCCAGTTCTCATCTATTCTCACATCACTGGTAGTGATTACTTTTCCCAGCTTATGTAGGAAAACTCTGTAACCTTTTGTCTTTACTGAGTATCCCACAAAGATACCTTCATCAGACCTAGCGTTGAATTTTCCCAAGTTTTGCTCCTTATTCTTCACAAAACATGGGCTGCCAAAGACTCTGAGATACTTCGCTGTTGTCTTCTTCCCACTCCATAGCTCATATGGAGTCTTATCAATATTGGGCTTTAGTAGAACCCTGTTCAGTAGGTGCACTGCTGTAAATGTTGCTTCTGTCCAAAATCTTGTGTGAAGCTTGGATTCTAGCAGTAGAGTTCTTGCCATTTCAACCACAGCTCTATTCTTCCTCTCTACCACCCCGTTTTGTTGAGGTGTTCTTGCTGCTGCCATCTGATGGTGAATTCCATGCTTCTCAAGGTAATCTTCAAAAGCTCCATTTGTGAATTCAGTGCCTTGATCTGACCTCAATACTTTGATCTTCTTTCCACTCTCATTTTCAGCCAATCTTCTGTATCTCTTGAAGCATTTCAGAACTTCTGACTTGTGTTTGAGGTGCATGATACAGGTCCTTCTGGAATAATCATCGACAAATAAGACGAAGTACCTCGCACTATTCAACCCTTTTGTTCTCATCGGCCCACACAAATCAGTATGCACAATGTCAAGCACTGCTTCAGAACTGAACTCTTTGGTCTTATACTGCTTTCTAACATGTTTTCCTTTAGAGCATGCTGAACAAACATACTCTCTCTCTCTCCTGAGGTCGGGAATATCTCTGATTGCATGAGTAGTGGTCAGCTTCCTCATGTTCTTTTGTGATAAGTGTCCCAGCCTCCTATGCTAGAGTTGATTTTCTTCTTCTTTGGTGAGTAGACAGCTGCTTGTCTTGTCCTCGTCAATCACATATAAATTTCCAGCTGTTCTCTTCCCGGCTGCAATAGTATTGCCTTCTTTACTCTTTACCTGACAATCTGTTTTTGTGAATATTACCTTATGTTCTTCGTTGCATAACTGACTGACAGATGCTAAATTGTATTTGAGTCCTTCAACGTGCAGAACATCTTTCAGCTTTCCTCTTCCAATTTTTACTGACCCCCGACCATTGATGTTGAGTGAATCATCATTGCCAAACTTGACTCTGCCTTCTCTTGATTTGCTCAGCTTTGATAATTTACTCTTATCTCCCGTCATGTGCGAAGTGTATCCACTATCAAGGATCCACTGCTTATCCTTGCAGTCAGTTTTGAGTGCAATTTCAGCTATATTAGCCACCTCCCTTTTAGCTTTATATTCCTTCTTTTGAACTGGTTGGAAGATAGCTTTCTCCTTTTTCTCACCTTTGACTGCACTGCTTGTTTTCACTGTGCCATTAAGTGCCTTCTCTTGCTCAGGGAGAAGTGTCATGCATCTCTTGGCATTATGGCCATCCTGCCCGCACCTTTCACACTGTTCCAAGTCTGCCAATATAGCAAACTTGTTCTTTGAAACCACTGGTTTGGGCTTCCACCAACAATCCTTGTCAGCGTGTCCTTGCCTTTTACAGTATGTGCAAGAACTCACGACAGGTGTTCTCTTCTGAATTTTGTATTGTCTCCCCCTGTATGCAGCATCGTATCTTCTCAAGTTGGAGACATATACTGGCCTTCTCCACCAACAGTTACTCGCCTTATGACCCCAAACTCCACAATAAAGGCAATAACCTTGAAACTGTCTCTTCTTGGGTCTGATCACAACTTGTCTTCTTCTGTTCATCACTTGCTGTGTAGGCAAAGTAGCTGGCTTCTTTACTTGTGTGACTTTCATTTCAGTCACCTTCTTCTGTTCAACCGTAGCCCTCTGCTGGCTGACTTTCTTTTCGTCCTTCTTGTTTGCCACCCTAGGTTACTTCTTCAGATCTTCTTTAGTCTCAGCTATCTTCTTCTGAGTCACAACCTTCTCTTTTAACTTCTGCGGCACATTCTCATTTTCTTTAACCAATGCAGTCTCAGATTGCTGCACTTTCTCTACATTTTTCTCTCCTTTTCCAGAACTTGTTTCTCCGATCATTTTAAGCTTCTGCAAGTTCCCTTTGCTGCTTTTGAGTTGTTGCTGAAGTCTCAGCAACTCTTTCTCCATTTCTTCAATTTTTTAGGCCCTTGAGCTAAGTTCTACTGTAAGGTCTTCACATATTTTGATCTGTTCCTCAAATCTTCTCTTCAAATCAATATGCTCAGCCCTTATTTCACCGTTTTGACTTTCAGCTTCCTCAGACTTTGCTTCAACTTGTTTTATATGGGCCTCCAACCTTCTTATGGTTCTGCCCCTTCTGATTATCTCCTTTGAAGCTGCTTCCAGCTCAGCTTCAAGATCTGGCTCTTCTTCATCAACTTCCTCTTCCTCTTCAGAGGTTGAGCTACCACTTTGTGCTGATGCCATAAAGACATACTCATCTGATGAGTCTTCATCTTCCTCCTCATCAGCTTCTTTTGTCTGACTCACATAACTCTTGAATGAGCCTCTCGTTTTCCTCTGTGGGTTGACAATCTTCTTATTGGATTTCTTTGATTTGAATGATGATCTTCTCCATCTTGAATTCTGCTCATCGTCACCATCCTCATCTTCATCATCAAGTTTCACTTTGTACCGAGAAGCAAAGTGTCCAGTTTTCCCACATCGATAACATCTCAAGGACAACTGTCCTTTTCCCTTCTTAGACCCCCTTTTAAGTTTCCTTGTGAAGTAAGCCAATACTTCACCTTCACTTTCTCCCTCATCATCATCATTATCCTCACTGGATGATTCTTCTTTTTCTTTTATCTTCAAGTGTTTCATAACTTTGAAAGCTGCCTCCTTTGATACACTTGACGTTGAGGAGCTCTCAGTCGACTTTATTCTCATCTCATATGCAATGAGATTACACTGAAGATCATGCAGAGACATAGAGTTGAGATCTCTATTCTCCTCTATGGCTGCCACCTTTGAAGCAAACCTCTCAGGCAAAATTCTCAGAATTTTGCCCACAATCGATGAGTCCTTCTTGTTCTTTCCATGACTTCTCAAGTCATTTACAGCGTCAATAACCCTGGTGAAGAACTCTTGAACTGTCTCATTCTTCTACATTCTGAGAGATTCATATCTCCCCTTGAACACTTGAAGCTTAGCCTCCTTCATTCTGCCATCACCTTCATAGACTTTCTGCAATCTGTCCCATATCTCCTTGGCAGATTTGCAGTCCATAACTTTAGCATACTCAGCATCTGTTAATGCTGAAATGATGACATTTGAGGCCTTCCCATTTATCTCGAATTGCTTTAACTCCTCTAGGGTTAGGTCTTTACCTTCTTCCGAAGCCACAAAACCCTCCTGTACGCATTTCACCACGTTCATGCCCATGGTTGCAAATACCATTTGCATTCTTGCTCTCCACATATGATAGTTGGTTCCGTTGAAGATTGGAACCTTCTTGCTGTAAATGGTGCTGGTGCTGGTACCGGCTTCCATATCTCAGTATGCTGAACAAGTCAAACTTTTAGATCCCTTCAAAGTAGTACACCAAGCTGTTAAGCTTCAAACTGGTGAACCTATGCTCTGATACCAATTGAAGTTCCTGACTTCTCCCTAAGATCTACTAGTTCCTGATACTGAGAGGGGGGGTGAATCAGTATCACCACAATTCGCAATTCGCAGGTAAGTGAACAACTTCAACCTCTTCTTAAAAGCAAACTCTTTCTCAGACTCGACTAAGGTAGATCTATTGCTACCTACTAATCACAATAGTCCCCAAAGTCACCTTTCAAACACCTTGCCTAGCAGACAATACGGATGTTCTTATTTAGGTCTTCGTTAGGTTATGAGTTGGCTGATACTTCAGCTGCATTCACAAGTCAATTCAAAACACAGAATGTAAAGCAAATTAAGGACACACGAGATTTACGTGGTTCTGTCAACGTGACGTACATCCACGGTGGTAAGGACTCTCCCTTACCGAGACTATCCACTATACTTGAGAATTCAGGTTACAATGGATGTCTTTGATTCTCTGCTCCTTTCACTATTGCAATTACTAAGCAAGTACAATACAAAGAGTGTCACTTACTGTGTCTACCCTTCTTCTAACTTGTCTTGCCTCTGTTGAATTGAAAGGCTGCTCCACTGCTGCTTAAAAGTTCACCACAACGCTTTTTAACCTCTCTTGAAGAAGTCTGGAAATACATTGAGTTCAATGCTTCGTCGAATTCCTTCTCTACGTTGTATCACACAACTCCTGCTTTTACCATCTCACGGTCTCACCCGTCTCCTTGCCCCACAATCTCACTGTCTCACGGCTCGCCTGTCCGTTTCTCTCTCTCTTGCTGTCTAGTCGGATTTCTCTCTCTTCTCGACGGATTTCTCTCTCTTCCTGCCGGATTTGTCACCGTCGACCGGATCCCAGTTCTGCTGGATCTCTCACCGTCGACTGGATCTCCTTCTGCCGGATCTCTCACCGTCCCAGCCGGCTCTCTCTCACGCCGTCACCGGATCTCCTCTGTCCCAGCCGGATCTCCTTCTGCTGTTGCCGGATCTCCTCTGTCCCTGCCGGATCTCCTTCTGCTGTCGCCGGATCTCCTTCTGCTGTTGCCGGATCTCCTCTGTTCCGGTTGTCTCCTCTTTCTCTCTCGACGGTTGTTCTTTGTTGCCGTCGGTATCTCTCTCTTCTATGGCCGTCTGATTTCTTCTTCCGCCGGTCTGCTTTTCTTCGTCCTGCTGTCCAGCCCCGTCTAGCCGTAATCGGTTTTCTCTCCCGTCGAGTTTCTCTTCTTTTTCTGTCAAGCTTACTGTTCACGACGGCTACTGTTCACTCGATTCGTCTGTCGGCTGCACTGTTTACTCTTTTCATCCTTGCCGGTGGTGTTCTTGCGTGTAGGGTTTGGTATTCTCTTTGATTAGTCGGTTGTTTAGGTTTTGCTGAATGCTCAACATTGCCGACTCACCCTGTTCTTTGTCTTCCAAGACCATTATATACTCTACTCCATGAAACCCTAATAGGGTTTACGCGGTGATTTTACGTTCTTACCCTTCCGTATGGTTTTACCTTTTTGCCCTTCCATGTGGGTTTACTTTCTTGTACACGTAAACCTAGTTGACAACAATTATAACATATACAAAGCTGTGGGAACAACAAAGACTTAATACTAAAATGAAGAAAAGAAAAGATAATAAATGTCACTTCCGTAAGAAGCTTAGACATTATCAAAAAGATTATCTGAAGCATAAAACTTGGTTCAAAAAGAAAGGTAAATTTAATGTCATAGTATGTTTCAAATCAAATTTAACCGAAATTCCTCTTAATACTTGGTGCCTTAACTTTGGTTCTACTACTCATGTATTTAATATGATGTAGGGATTCATTAAGATCTAAATCACAAAGTCAATTTAAGATTTTTTTTTTTTTATGAAAAATCATATAAAGGCTCTAATTGAAGGTGTAAGGATTTTTCATTTGGTCTTGGTTAGTAGCTATCATTTAGACATCTCACAGGCTCTTTATGTACCTTTAGTTGGAAGAAACCTTATCATTAGAAAAATTGTCCAAAGCAAAAAAACTTGGTTTGAAAAAAAAAGTAAATTAAAGTCTTAGTATGTTTTAAATTAAATTTAACTAAAATTCCTCTTAATACTTACTAATTCTAGTATTATTAATCATGTATTTAATATAATGCAAGGATTCATTATGATCCAAACAATTAACTCAATTAAAGATTTTTTTTTTATGAAAAATCGTATAAAGGCTCTAATTGAAGGCAGAAGAACTTTTCGTTTAGTCTTGGATACTAGCTATCATTTAGACCTATTATAGACTCTTTATGTACCTTTAGTTAGAAGAAACCTCATTTAAGTTTTTAAATTGGATGATTCTAAAATAAATGTTAAATTTGGATATGGTAATTTTAGTTTATATAAGAATACTAGCATGATTAGTTTGGGTATCCTTTTTGATAATTTATATAAATTTAAACTTGATCATTTATTAGTGAATCCTTACTTAATGTGCATCATAATGTTGGATTTAAACGTTGTATGATGAATAAAAAAAAAAAATTCTTACTTGTGATATAAATATTTGAGTGATTTATCTAAAGAAAGACTAGTGACATTGGTGAATAATGAGATTCTTCTAAATCTAAATTTAATTGATCTTAGAACATGTGTTGATTGAATTAAGGGTAACCAAACCAAATACAATACAAAAGTGGTCACAAGAAGCACTCAACTTCTTAAACTTACACACACTGATATTGGTGAATCTTTTAACACTTTAACCTTTAATAAGGAAAAATATTTTATCACCTTTATAGATGATTTTCCATATTATATTTATTTGCTTCATAAAAAATGTCAATCTTTGAATACTCTTAAGGTATACATAAAGGAAGTGAAAATTGTCAGATTTGATTGAAGTGGTGAATATTATAATAAACACAATGAATTAGAGTAACACTTAAATTCATTTCCAAAATTCTTTGAAAGTTATGTTGTATATACATAGTATACTATGCCAAGCACACCTTAGCAAAATTATTGTTGTAGAAAGGCATAATCAAACATTAATAGATATGATTAGGAGTATGATAAGTAACTCCTCTCAACCCAAATTTTTGTGGATGTATGCACTACAAATTACAAATTATTTGTTAAATAAATTTTTAGTAAAGCAGTTCAAGGTACTTCTATTAAACTATACCTTAGAAGGAAACCTAATCTATAACACATTCATGTTTGGAGTTACTAAGAATAAGCAAGAATTTATAATCCTTATGAAAAGAATTTAGACTCTTGAAAAATTAATATTTATTTTAATAGTTACCTAATGAAGTCTAAAAACTATATACTTTATTTCTCAACCTACAATCTAAGAATTGCAAAAATTGATAATGCAAGAAATTAGTATGAGAAATTAATGTCAAAAGATGGATATAAAAGAAATTAAAGTAAATATTTATTTACCCATAATAATTCCTTTGTCCACTATCAAACCAAATATGGTTTCAAAAATTAAAGAATATTTAGATGAAAAGATATTCCTTAAATAAGTTAACTCATAATTAACTAAAAAATTACAAGAGATAGCATTAAAAAGATCTCAAAGATAAAGAAGATCGATTATTCCAAATGATTATGTAATTTATATATAAGAGTCAAATTTTGATAATAGAATCAATAATGATCCATTTTTATTTTCATAAGTCATCATAAGTAATGAATCTATTAATTGGATTAATGTCATAAAAGACAAGTTGAAATGCATGGAAAGAAATAAGGTTTGGGATCTCATCAAATTGCCAAAATGTTGTAAAAGAGACAATTCTAAATGGGTCTTTGAGACGAAATGCATCTTAAGTGGCAACATTAAATGATATAAAGCTAAATTTATTGCTAAGGGTTATACTCAATAAGGTGGTATTGATTATATAGAGACAATTTCTCCGGTCTCAAGAAAAGATTCAATAAGGATAATTATAACATTATTGACTCAATATGATTTGAAGTTATGCCAGATGGATGTAATAACCACTTTTGTTAATTAAAACATTGAAGAGAAAGTATATATGGATCAATATGAATATTTTTCTATAAAAGGTAAAGATCAAACGATCTGGAGACTCAAAAAGTTAATATATGGACCAAAACAAAATTTTTAACAATGGTATTTTAAGTTTAATGATATCATTATATGTTTTAGGTTTAAGGAAAATGCCATTAGTGGAAGTATGTTCATTTTTATAGTCTTATATGTTGTCAACATTTTACTTGCAATTAATGATTTAAGTGTATTATGTAAAACTAAAGATTTTCTTTTAAAAAATTTTGAAATGAAAGATATGGAAAAGGCATCCTCTATGATGAGAATAAATAATTCAATATGAATAAATATTCACTTAGGGTTATTTTCTTACAAAAAAAGTAACAAAATTAGTCTCATGCAAAGTGTCAAGAATTATGTGAAATGTAAAGAAATGAAATTTATGCCATATAACTCTATTATTAATAGTATAATGTATTTACAAACCTATATTAGACTAAGTATCAGTTTTGCAATTGAAATGGTAAGCAAATATTAGGACAATCCTAAAATAAATCATTGGAAAGTTATAAAAAAAAAAAAAGTGAGGTAGTACCTATAAGGAATAAAAAAATTGCACACTTATATATAGAAAATTCAATCATTTAAAATGATCGAGTATTTGGATTCAAACTTTATTGGATGCTTTAATAGTAAAAAATTCATTTTTAATCATCTATTTCTATTAGCTAAAGGAGCAGCATCATAGAAAAGTGCAAAACAATTTATTATTGCTTCATCCACCATGAAACCAGAGTTTTTGACACATTCTAAAACCATAATTCATACATTATGGTTACAAAACTTTATTTCAAGACTCCAAACTACTAAAAATTTATTATAATAATTCTATAACAGTATTCTTTTTTAAAAATAACAAATATTTAAAAGGTATTAAATATATAAAATTAAAACATTTATTTTTTCATTAAAGAAAAAGTTCAAAAATAAATCGTATCTATTGAATATTAATATTGATCTCATGATAGCAAATCCTTTAACAAAAGGTTTGCAATCAAAGTTATTTAAAGAGAATGCTTTAACAATGTAACTTGATTATAATGATAATGATTTATAATTATAAAGACACTTTAAACTTAATAATATGTTTTTGATATACATTATGTACATATTATTATATTTAAATTAATTAGAAAGTTTTTATAAAATATTATTGTAAATTATTATGAAATTATATATATTTTATATATTTTGTATAATAAATTACAAGTATTATAATATATATGAAAAAATATTTTAAATAAATATAACATAACTATTATAAGTTAAACTGAATAATTTATCATATTATAATATTGTGATAAAATTGTAAATAATAATTATTATTATTCATATATAACGATTAATATAATAAATTTTAATCATATTAAGTGGAATAATATTAAAATATTTAAAATTAATAATATTTTTATTAAAAATTCAATAATAATGTGACTAATTAATAAAAAAATAGTATAATATAATACATTAGTATGCTTTTAAAAACTATAATTTTAATTTTTTTTGTTTAAATATTAATGAATTATCTAATTCAATTTATGAAATTATATATATAAAATCGATTCTCCCTCTCCTTAACACATGTAAAAACTTTATTTAAAAATATATGATTATAATAAAAATTTTAAAAATTAAATTAATTACTAAATTAATATAAATTATTAAAATATATTAATAATTTTAGTTTTTATAAATTAAAATATATTATTTATAATATTTTTTAAATAAATAAATTTAATTTTAATAATAAAAAATTAAACGTTTAATAATTATAAATTTATTAAAATTTTAATAATTTTTTGATCATTTCATCGTAATGGATGTTGCAACTTTGTGATGTCTATGTAGTTACAATATGCCACGATAATAAATAAAATGTAGACTTGAAACGTTACTACAAGTGATGATATTTCGTAACAGTTAATTCTTGTCTTTATTTGTAACGTTTGACGAGATCTAACGTTGTGTCCCTATGCATCACTATATATATCAGACTTTTCTTAAAAAACACATTTATATCCAATGGGTGCGAGACTATTGTCTGCTAGGAGTATGAAAATTCATGAAATATTATTCTGTTGTGCAGTATGACACCGAACCAGATGAAGTCGATTTCGTTGCTTGTCAGCTGTTGAGAGATCCCTTGCTGCCACACATCGAGTATTAACAATGAGAGAGGTTATTTCAGTATCAGTGAGATATTCGAATGACATGCTAGAAATGTGATTGCTTGTATATCATTTGTTATGACTTTCTTGTGACCGATGTGTGTAGCTTACTTCTATCTTCAGGTCAAAGTTTAAAATTTTTCATTCATAATATTTAAGAAAAAGTAACGTAATGCATACATATATAAGGAAAAAAAAAAAAAAACGTGAAAAGGTTAAAATTCAAACTTCTATTTTCTCCCCTCATTTTTTTGTTTTTCTTTTTTTTTTGTTTTTTAGCAAAGGTGTAATGTGTGTATCGTTGAGTCAGCTTTGGGGCCCAAACAAAGTAAGGCCCTATTTATAACAGGCTATATATATATATATTCTACCACCAAAACTGGGCCAGCCTCCAATCTACAGTGGCATTGAATGGCCTACTCCACTTGTTTCTTTTAAAACTCCTCTCTCTCTCTCTCACACACACACACACACACACACACACGTGTTTCAAATTCGGTCATCGGCCAACAGGACTTTTGTGTTTGGAGTTATGCAGGTCATATTCTACCACCAAACTCTTTTTACATTTACATTTTTTTTCCGTTTCCCCTTTTTTTTTTATATTAGTTTTTCTAAAATGCCAAGTATTAGGTGAATTATCTCTTGCTATTTATTAATTTTAACCATATATAATTTTTTTAAATTTTTTTCTACCAAAAAAAATGTTATGAAAAAAATAAAATTCATTTTTGTGTCATTTGCTTTAGAGATTAGACAATGGTAATGACATTTGTTTTTCTATTAAATGTTAAATAGAATCATAGTAATCACTGAGGTATATTTTGTAATAAATTTTGGTTTATAAAATATTTCTTCTGCTGCAAATACTAAAACATGCTGCAAAATTTTGGAGAATATGATAAAAGTAGATTTTGTTTTTTAGAAGCCTTTGGAATTGATAGTCTATTCAAGAATAATTATATTCCATATGACAAAGGGCTCGTATATGGTCTACCAAGTATGGAGAATTAATTTCTTTTATGTATAATTTAAGTCATAAATAAAAACACTAGGAAAAAGGAATAAAACATGCTGATTTATTATAATGAAATTAAGTTAAATTATTAGAAAATTGCTTTTATGAAGTTTCTATGCGTAGATTTTTGCTTTTTTTTTTTTTTTAATTTGCTTTGGGAATCATATTGATTCTGATTTTGTATTAAGTTAATCATGTACTCGGATGACCATTAAATTCTCAAGTATTTATCTTCATAACAAGAGAGACTTACTGTGAGAGAGGTGGTCAAATTTTTTGATTAATTACATGATTTTTAAAAATTTGTCCCATTTTGAAATTAATTATTTTCAATAAATCCCCTTAACGGGAAGATCACATTCAATAAATTTTCTATTAATTTTTTTCTTTTCAGTTTTTCTGACCCTAAAGATGATAGCTAAAAGAAAAGAGAAGAAAAAAAAAAAAGGACAAACCCTTCTTGTGCATAGTTCGGGAGTTGTGAGCAATCAATCCTCCGATAGAATGCGTCACTTGATTACCTAATATTCATTGATTCCTGTAGATCTCACCATCTAAGTTATACAATGTTCTCGAGGTGCAGCTCCGATTAGCCAGATCCTATTAGAACATGCGAGCACAAGCACCCATTTTTAATTTTGTTTGAGGACAATTATATGCCAAATAAAGTCACAGAGCTTCTCCATGTCAGGATTAGTGAAGGGTAGCATTGAAGAAATACGCCTGAAGCATAATAGGATCTACAATGATGCCACCGGGGAGCGGAGGTTAATCGGTGAAAACAGCGTGTAAGCTGCAGTGAGCCTGCCAATAAGGCAAAGTATGAAGCAGGCTGCCATGTTCACACCAAGACAGATGGCAATAGTACCTATGAAATGATGGGAATGGCCTTCTCAAGTGTTTTGTATCCATCCTAGTAACAGTAGCTATTTCCATGATGAGCCACCACCAACAGCACCTCCACCATCGCTTGTCTTCTTCCCTCTTGCCATCGTGAGCAACGCTCGAGACTGGCAATGGGGCCTCCCTTTAATTTTGCTTAGGCGTGGACGGATCCTGTACAGACATTGTCTCACTAGTGCTACTAACAATGACTTGCTTCTTCACCATCTTTAGTACACCTGAGAAAAAGCTTGCTTCCTTTTGTGGCCATGACACAGAATTTCATTTTGTTATTGCTTATGATACTCTTCTACTGATTTTTCAGATGAAACTATAAACCAAGTTTGTGGGTTTCTTAAAAGCGACTAGAAGCAACGGAGATATGATTGAGGCTTTCGTCTGTCTCTACTGGACTGCTGGATTCGTATCATTTTCAAGAAGCTTGTTCTCTTACAGCTGCATTAATGCATGCATTGCCTGAAGAACTATGGCAAAGTGTTCAATGCGATTTAGTTTTTTTGGAAGAAATAGCAAAATTCATAAAAATTTACCAATCCTACACGACAGAGTATTAACGATTTCCATTAGAGCGAGCAGGGGTTTTTGGGGGTAGGGGAAGGAATGCTGACAGAGTATTAACAAAAAAGTGTCAGGAAAGGAGCAAACAGAATATGGGACAGATTAGGAGAAGGACAAAGATAGTTGAGTTGAGACATGCACAATAATAATGATAATTTGCTCGGCTGATTTCATGATTCAATAATGTCCTGTCATAACCATTTTATTTTTATTTAAAGTAGTAAATAGATTTATTCATAAAAAACATGAACCCCTACTGTTGTATTGTGTCCTGTGTCTTGTCTCTCATTGAGATTGCAGCTTGGAAAAAATCATCCAACCCTTTCACAGAGGACCCTTTACACCCATCCACATCTTTCATTGCATTCTTTATCATGGCCTGGACCCCCAATGCTTCCCTCTTCATTTCCTTCCCCTTTCCTGTCAAATCCATAACCAACTCAATTATAGACCTTATGTCTTCATGTCTAACTTCACAAGTGTTCCCTCTCGCCACTTCCACACAAACCCCCAACTCTTCTTCCAAAAACTTGACATTGAAAAACTGCTCCCCTGCCATACCCCACCCAATGATCGGTACTCCATTATTCAGTGATTCAAGAACAGAATTCCATCCACAATGACTCAAAAATGCACCTGTAGAGATGTGCGACAAAATTTCTACCTGGGGTGCCCATCTGGTCACCAGTAAACCCCTTCCCGATTGCTTAATTCTCTCCTCAAATCCTTGTGGCAGCCATTCACTAGCTTTGAATTCTGAGTTTATGTCAAAGCCTATTGGTGGCCTGACGACCCAGATGAAGTTCTTGCCGCTGGCCTCCAAAGCCATAGCCAATTGCATCATCTGTGATGGGGAAATCGTGTTGTTGGATCCAAAACACACGTATAGAACTGAACTCGCGGGCTTGGTATCCAGCCACTCCTTGCATTGATCTGAAGAAGAGTTTCCTCTGCCTTTGTTAGCACGAGCTCGGTTTTCTGTGGATAGAATAACTGGCCCAATTGTCCAAGCCGGGCCGCCTAGTTTTCTCCTAAAATAGAGCAAGCCCATTTGATCGAATTGCTCCACCGTGTTAAAAAGGACTCCATTGGAATCCACCCAAGCTGGTAGATTTTCTAGCTGAAACATAGACCAAGGATCCGCACCATCCGCCTCTAAAATACTCGACGGCAACTGGGTCGGATGGATCTTCGAAGCTTCCTTAAAATCAGGCAACTCAAACAGCTGGTCATCACCTGATTTAGCATTCCCGTGGGGAAGAGACAACCAGGCAGAGTAGTAACAAGCGAGGCCAAAGGCACCACAGCAACTAAAGATAGCATGAAACACCCCAAGCTCTTTAGCAACAGGGGCTGTCCATCCAAAGAAGATGTCAGCAATAATACAAAGAGGGCGCTTGCCTTGCGGCTGATGGGAGATATCTCGGATGATCCTGGTGAAGTGGGGCTTGAGAGAAGTAGAAGCGTGGAGGAGGCGAACGATGAGAGAGTAAGGGAGGACGTCCGTGTTTTCGGAATCTGGGGGGAGGCCATGTTCTGCGCTGTTAAAGGGAATTTCAACAAGGCGAATGGAGGAGGTCGGTGGGAGCGATGACTCGAGTTTTCTGATGTTGAGAGGGGTGTTGACGAAGGTTATGGGGCACTTCCTTGTCTGCTCTATGCGACGTGCCAATGCCAAGAAAGGGATGATGTGACCTTGTGCCATGAATGGGAACATCACAATCATGTTTTCGTCCCTTCTTGCCATTGTGGATTCAAGTAGAGCCACGCAGGAGAAGAGTGCTTCTGTAATTGTAAGCAGTTTGTCAAAGTTGTCTGTCTGATTTTAATAGCAGTCTTGTCTACCGCCAAGTCTTTGCATGCTGCGCTTGTTTTTTTGTTTGACTAGCCTTTTTTTTGTGTGGTGGTTCATTTCCTGTTTCCTTTTTTTTTTTTTTTGTACTGACCATTTGTGTGGTTGATTCTCACTTTTGTGAGCGTCGTTCAAACTCAAAACTCACGCTTCTCCTTTTTAAGAATGCGAAAATATAACGTGACTACCTTTTTTCTCTTTTAATAAGACAGAAAAGTGCCTCCCCAAGCAATTAATTAGATGATTTCACTTAAATATTATTAAATTTAAATAATTTTTATATATTTTATATTAATAATAATAAATTTAATATTTAATATTATATATTTAATATAACCTTTTATTTTAAAATAAATAGCAATATAAATATTTAAATTCAAATCAATAGAAAAAAAAAAAAAAACATTAAATTACCATCGAACCACCTTTTAACCAGCTTCCTTCTCATTCACGATTCTCGTATTGGCAACGAGTCATTAATAATTTCAAGATAAGAGTTCTCTTATCCTTGTTTTATTAAGGAGTAGGCAAAAAAGGAAAAAAGTTTAATCCATCGCCTCTCGCTTCCATGGTTCAAAAAGATGGCCGCCTATATATATATATATATATCTGTGTGTGTGGGGTGGGGGGGGGGGCGGAATATAGATAATATACCGGCACACAAATTTTTAAAATAATTAAGATGTCAAAGACATCTTTATAATTTATAAGATTAGTGCTTTGTTCAATTTATAATTTTTAATAATTATTATATTATGTTACATTATAATTAATATTTTATTAAAAATTTTAAAAAAAAAACATTACGTGTAAGTGTAACATAATATATAAAAATATTATAATTTAAATTATTTAATATAATTAATAAAAAAATATTTATTTTTAATCACACCACTATTTATTAATATATTTATAATTAAAAATTATTATATATATATAAATTTTAAAAATTTTAGAATTAATTTTATATTTATCTAATATATATATATATATATAATACATTAATATTTAATATATATATTAAAAATACCTTTTATATATATTAAAAGTATCAAATATACGAATTAAAAGTCTTTTCTATCTTTTAAAATAAATAATTCATTAGATTTTGAATTGTTACAAGGTGGGTATTTTTTTATATAAATCTCACTTTCTTTTTTTAAATTTAAATTTTATACATTGAATAAAATAATTAAAATATTCATGTAAATTGTATTTTTTTGTAAAAATTATCACTTAATTACTATAAGACCCCAAAATCATTTTCAAAAATTATCTAATTACCATAAAATGTTAAAATCATTTCCAAAATACCAAATGAGTCCCCTTGTCTCCAATCTCATTGTGTACCCGTCACAATTCGAAAAACCCTCTAAAAAACTTAACAATTTAAAGAGGGGTGGATATAAATTTTGAGAGGGCTAAACAAAAACCCTAAAAGCTCGCCTAACAGGTCCTTGCGGGAACCTTGAATTCAGTGCCTACAATCTCCATCGCCGCTTCATTACTTCTCCTCAACAGTTGTTGTCAGTAATTTGTTCGCTTCTGCCGCCTACAAACGCCATCGCACAGGACAGCCTACTTTTTTCGGACGATGTAGCTCGGAGAGCTTCCCGAGGATGCAAAATTATTACCGGGTCCAGCATGCAGCTATGGTACTTGGGAACGTGGGCCCCGATGTAGGGGACAAGTATCGGCTCGTCTCTTTCCAAGCTCAGCGCCAGGACCATTTTCTCATTTACTTCTCCTAAATCAAAGCTTTTGCGGTGCTGCCCTCCTTCTAAGCTTTAGATCCTCGACAAAGTCCACTTCTTTACATTCCCCTCCCGCAGCCTGGGTCTCTCTCCTAACTCTGTCTAATAGTATTATTATAATAAATATTGTTTTAAGTAAAATTAATTGAGCAAAAATTTGCAGAGGGAAATTTTTGGATCTTATAAACATAAAAGAGTAATAATTGGAGCAAAATTTTTGGATCTCTTTAATCTTAGAATATAAGCAAATTCTTCTACATTCTTCATAAGAAAAAAAAAAATATAGGTTATAAAATCTTAGAAAATTGGAATAATGATATATTATTTTTATTAACAATAAGTCAACTATATGATGTACCAAAAAAAATAATGTTTTTCGTTGACATTCTTATAAACATACAATTTATTTATACTTTCATAAATCAAATTTTTATTAAAATATTTTCATTTAATAGTATTTGAATGTTTTCAAATAATAAAAAACTTAATTATAATATAATCTTATTAGTAATAATTTTGTACATTATTGAGTTATTAAATATTATAATCTTAAACTTAATTCAAATATTAAAAAATATTCTTAATTTAATTTATAAAATTTTATTTATATAGAATCAGTTATCTCTTTTCTTAACACACACAATAATTTCATTTAAAAGTATGTAATTATGATAATGATGAAGAGAAGGAAATTAATTACTAGGTCAAGGCAAGTTCTTCAAATGTATCAATAGTTTCGTTTTCTCAAATTTAAACACATTAGTTATAGTATCATATATATATATATATATATATATATATATATATATATATTCAATATTTAAAAACTTAACATCAATTTCAACATTTGAAAGCTTAATTTTTAATAATAATAGATTTATTAAGAAATTTAACAAATGATATCAAAACTTATAATTTTAAAACTTAAATATTTTTTTTATATATAATGCAAAAAGCTTATACCTAATTTATGATTCTTATTTTTACCTAAAAAAATAATAGAACTTTTTCTTTGGTCCTTCCAAGCTAAGATTGATTTGTTTGCCTTTTACGTACCAAACAAAAAAAAAAAACAAAAAAGAGAGCGAGCGAGAGAAGCTTACAACGTCATATAATGGTTGGCCTTATAGAATTATTATTCTTTATTATGTCAAATGAAAGGGCCATGGAATTGTTCGACCACCTTTATGGTAATTTTTAAAAAAATTATGTCATGTCAAGCGATTTTCATTCCTTTATAATAAAATAATGACGACATAAAGATTCGGCGGCTGTATATATGTGTATCTTAGGGAATTTCAAGCCTAATGAATCTAATGAACTACAATCATAAAAAGTGTAATTGGTGCACGTCAAACTTGGATCCTTCGAATTGGGCAAGATCATCAGGCTAAACCCCATTATGTTAATTTAAGGTCTCGTTATAATAACAACCCATGATGTTGCATGCTACAGTATTCTATGTTAATAAATAATGGACTGTTTTTGATGTACATGTATTATTGTCATGATGGTTACTAAAGTATTTCCTCCAAATATCATGTATGTAGCTTAATTATTACTAAAGTGACTAAATTAAAATGTTTAAATTAATATATGTGCATTATTATTATAGTTTGTTAGTCACTAAAATTATTAAATTAGTATATTTAACAATATGCATGAATAATTGTTTACCCATGTTTTAATAAAATAGCTATGAATGAAAAATTATTATATAAATTAATATTATTAATCATTAAACTTTTAACATTTATTCAACAATAAATTATTATTCAATAATTAATAATATAATTAATATAAAATTAAAATTAGTATATAATTTTATTGACAATAATGTATTGTAAGATTTTCCAAAGGAGAATTACAATGTATTCTACTTATTTTATCCAATTTAAGATTAATTATGAACATTTATGATTATACAACTAGTTTAATTCACTTAATATTTCATGTGCTATTTTGTTTAATGAATTGAACTTCTCAAATGACATGAACAAGTCAATTTCTATTTAGATGTTATGGATTTTGACTTGTATGATTAGTAAATAAGCATGTTACCATTACAAATTCAAATAATAATAAAAAAAGAGAAGTTACATTGTAAATCTAAGAGTAAAAAAATAAGTTGAACCTTATGCTTATAAAAGTGATTGTTGCCAATAACATTAAGAAATTTGTTTCACAAATAGTAAAAACAAAAAAAATTTGCAATTGATGAAAAAATGATGAACAAGTTACTTGTTGGTACTCTTATAACAAAACTCACAACTATGAAGTTTATTAAGTCATAAACTATACCAAAATACATTATTAAAATGACTAATATTGCAACATGACTTAAAGCTTTGGCATTAATGGTAAATGATTATTTTTCTAGTGCAATTCATTTGGAACTATGTAAAGTATGAGTCTCTTCAGATTAATTACAACACTATAAAGGATAAATGAAATATTAATAAATTGACTAGTATATTGGTTTAGGAGGAAACAAGATTGAAAAATTTTGTGAGTCACTTGGTTAAGCTTATGAATTAAAAAGAAAAAGATTGAAAGTGAAAGATAACCAATTCAAGAATGAATAGAGCATGCTTTTACTCCTCAGGCTTGGTTTAAAAAGATTGTCTAAAGTGTAAGACTTGGTTCAAAAAGATTGTCTAAAGCATAAGAATTGGTTCAAAAAGAAAGGTAAATTTAATGTCTTAGTATGTTTGAAATCAAATTTAACTTAAATTCCTCTTCATACTTAATGACTTAATACTTATGTATTCAATATGATGTAGGGATTTGTTATGATCCAAACCATAAACTAAATTGACGATTTTCTTTTTATGAAAAATCATATAAAGGCTCTAACTAAAGGGATAAGGACTTTTCATTTGGTTTTGGATACTTGATATCATTTAGACCTATCATAGACTCTTTATGTACCTTTAGTTAGAAGAGACCTTATTAAAAGAAAGATTGTTTGAAGCATAGGACTTGTTTTAAAAAGAAAGGTAAATTTAATGTCTTAGTATGTTTTAAATCAAATTTAACTAAATTTCTTCTTAATACATAGTGGCTTAACTCTAGTGTTACTACTCATATATTTGATATAATGTAGGGATTTATTATGATACAAACCATAAACTTAATTGAAGATTTTATTATTATACAAAATTGTATAAAGGCTTTAATTGAAGGCATAAGGAATTTTTGTTTGGTCTTGGATACTAGCTATCATTTAAACTTATTACAAACTCTTTATGTACCTTTAGTTAGAAGAAACCATATTTTAATTTCTAAATTTGATAATTCTAAAACAAATGTTAAATTTGAATATAGTAATTTTATTTTATATAAGAATACTAGTATGATTAGTTTAGGTATCCTTATTAATAGTTTATATAAATTTAAACTTGCATATTTTTGGCAAATCCTTACTTAATATGCATCATAATATTGAATTTAAGTGTAATATGATGAATAAAGATTTTTCTTACTTGTAACATAAACATTTGGGTCATATGTTTAAAGAAAGACTAATAGGATTGGTAAATAATGAGATTCTTCTGAGTATATATTTTATTGATCTTAAGGGTAAGCAAACCAAACACAAAAAGAAATTGGCTACAAGAAGCACCAATTTCTTAAAATTATACACATTAATATTTATGAACCTTTTAACATTCTAATCATTTATAAAGAAAAATATTTTATCACCTTTACAAGTGATTTTCCATGTTATTGTTATTTTTATTTACTTTATGAAAAATGTCAATCTTTGGATACCCTTAAGGTATACATGAAGAACATTAAAAGGTAATTAAATAAAAAAAAAAACAAAAATTGTAAGATCTAATTAAGATGGTGAATATTATAATAAATGCAATGAATTTGGGTAGTATCTAGGTTCATTTGCAAAATTCTTCAAAAGTTATCACATATGTACATAGTATACTATACCAAGCACACCTTAGCAAAATTGTTGTTGTAGAAAGGTGTAATCAAGCATTAATAGATGTAATTAAAAGCATGATAAGTAACTCCCTTCAACCAAAATTTTTATGGATGAATGAACTACAAATCACATATTATTTGCTAAATAAGATTCCTAGTTTATAGCATTTATGTGTTTGGGGTTACTGAGAATAAATAAGACTTTATAATCCACATAAAAGAATTTAGAATTTTGAACAATTAATGATTATTTTATTGGTTACCCAAAAAAGTTTAAAGGATATATATTTATTTTTTAACCTATAATCTAAGAATTGCAAAAATTAGTAATATAAAAAATTAGTAAGAGTACGTTGAAAGGTGGATATAAAAGAAATTAGAGTAAATATTTCTTTACCTATAATTAATTCCTTTGTCTATTATCAATCCATATATTGTTCAAAAAATTAAAGAATATTTGGACGAAAGATATTCCTTAAAAAAACTATCTTACAATTAAGTAATAAATCATATGAAAGTATTAAAAAGTTCTCAAAAGAGAAAAAAAAAATCAGTTATTCTGAATGATCATATGATTTATTCATAAGAATCAAATTTTGATATCAAAATCAATTACAATCCATTTTTGTTTTCATAAATCATAAAAAGTAATGAATCTATTAATTAGATTGATGCCAAGAAAGACAAGTTGAAATGCATGGAAAGAAACAATGAATGGGATCTTGTCAAATTGCCAAAATGTTGCAAAAGAGACAGTTATAAATAGGTCTTTAAGACTAAATGCGTCTCAAGTGGTAATATTAAATTATATAAAGCTAAACTTATGCAAAGACAATTTCTTTAGTCTTGTGAAAAGATTTAGTAAGGATAATTATAATATTATTGACTTAGTATGATTTGAAGTTATACCAGATGGTTGTAAAAACTACTTTTCCTAAGAAAGATCTTGAAGAGAAAGTTTATATTAATCAATTTGAATGTTTTTCCATAGAAGGTAAAGATCAAATGATGTGTAGACTTAAAAAGTCAATATATGGATGGAAACAAGATTCCCGACAATGATATCTTAAGTTTAATGACATCATTTTATCTTTTGGGTTTAAGAAAAATGCCATTAATTATCAAAAAATTAATGAGAGTAAGTTCATTTTTCTAGTTTTATATATTGTCAACATTTTACTTGTAACTAATGATTTAATTATATTGTGTAAAATTAAAGATTTTCTCTCAAAAAATTTTGAAATGAAAGATATGGAAGAGACATCTTATGTGATAGGAATAAAATTATTTTGTGATAGATTAGAAAGACTATTAAGATTATCTCAAAAAATTATTTAATATGAATAACTATTTACTTGGAATTATTTTCTTACAAAAAAGAAACAAATTTAGTTTCATGCAATGTGGAATGTAAGAAAATGAAATTTATTCCATATATTTCTATTGTTAGTAGTATAATGTATGTGCAAATCTATATTAGACTATATATCAGTTTTGCAATCAAAGTAGTAAGCAGATATCAGAACAATCTTAGAATGAATCATTAGAGAGCTATAAAAAAAGTGATGCAATACCTATAAGGAACAAAAAATTACACAATCATATATAGAAAATTCAATCATTTAAAAGTAATTAAGTAATTGGATTCAAACTTTGTTGAATGCTTTGATTGTAGAAAACTGATTTTTGGTCATTTTTTTTTATTATTAGAAGGAGTAATATCATGAAAAAATTCAAAACAATCTATCATTACTTCATCCACCATGGAACCATAGTTTTTGACACATTCTAAAACCACAATTCATGCATTATGGTTGCAGAACTTTATTTCATAACTCCAAGTCGTTAAAAATTTATTATGATAATTTTACAATAGTAATTTCCTCTAAAAATGGCAAATACTCAAAATGTGTTAAATATATAAAATTAAAATATTTTATCATTAAGTATTTGGATTCAAACTTTTCTAAATGCTTTAATAATAGAAAATCCATTTTTATTTATTTATTTATTTATTAGTTAAAGGTGCAATATCACAGACAAGTGCAAAACATTCTATGATTACTTCATATACCATGAAACCAAACTTTTTGACACATTCTTAAACCACAATTCATGCATTATGTTGCAAAACTTTATTTTAAGATTCTAAACTGCTAAAAATTTATTATGATAATTCTACAACAATATTATTCTTTAAAAATGGCAAATATTCAAAAGGTGTTAAACATATAAAATTGAAATATTTTGTTATTAAAGAGAATGTTTAAAAATAAAAAGTATCTATTAAATGCATTAGTATTGATCTTATGATAATAGATCCTTTGATGAAAGATTTGCGAGCAAAGTTATTTAAAAAGAATCTTCCTAGAATGTAACTTGATTGTAATAATAATGATTTGTGATTATAATAACACTTTGAATTGAATAATATGTTTTTAATATATATTATGTACATATTATTATATTAAAATTAATTAAAAAATTTATATGAAATATTATTGTAAATTATTATGAAATTATATATATTTTATGAGTTTTATATAATAGATTGTAAATATTATAGTAAATAAAAGAGAATTTTCTAAATAAATAAGATATAACCATTATAACTCAAATTAAATAATTTATTATACTATAAAATTATGATAGAATAATAAGTGATTATTATCATTATTTATATATAATATTTAATGTAATAGATTTTAATTAGACTAAATGATATAATATTAGAATATTTAAAATTAATAATATTAGAGTAATTTATAATAATAATTTTATTAATAATTTAATTATAATATAACTCAATTAGTAAAAAATAATTTTATACCTTATTGTATTTTTAAAAATTATAATATTGAATTTGAATCAAATATTAATAAATATATTTAATTTAATTTATAAAATTATATATATATATATATATATAGTTGATTATTTTTTATTTTAATACATATAAAAATTTTATTTAAAAATATATAATTATAATAAAAATTAAAAAAAATAAATTAATTATTAAATTAAAGTAAAATTTTTAAATATATTAATTATTTTAATTTTAATAAATTTATATATATTATTTATTATATTATTTGAATGAATATATTTAATTTTAATTTTTAAAAATTAAACATTTAATACTTATAAATTTATTAAAAATTTTATTAACTTTTTAATTATTTTACTGTGATAGATGTTGCAACATCATGATGTTTAGATAATTATAATATGTAACAATAATAAACTTAAAATATTACTATAAGTGATGGTATATCATAACAGTTAATTTTTTTTTTTTTTATTTGTAACTTTTGACGAGGTCTAACTTTGTGTCCCTATGCATCACTATTTATATCAGACTTTTCTTAAAAAACACATTTATATCCAATGGGTGCGAGATTATTGCCTGCCAGGAGTATGAAAATTCATGAAATATTATTTTGTTGTGAAGTATGACATCGAACCAGATGAAGTCGATTTCGTTGCTTTTCAGCTGTTGAGAGATCGCTTGCTGCCACGCCTCATGTATTAACAATGAGAGGTCATTTCAGCATCAGTGAGATATTCGAATGACATACTGGGAATGTGATTGCTTATATATCATTTGATAAGACTTTCTCGTGACGAACGTGTATAGCTTACTTCTATCTTCAGATCAAAATTTAAAATTTTTAATTCGTCATAATTAAGAAAAAGTAACGTAATGCATACATATATAAGAAAAAAAGAAAAACACGAAAAAGATAAAATCCAAACTTCTATTTTCTCTCCTTTTTTTTTTTTTTGTTTTTGTTTTTTTGGCAAAGGTGTAATGCGTGTGTATCGTTAAGTAAGTCAGATTTGTGGCCCGTACAAAGTAAGGCCCCATTTGTAACAGGCTACATATATTCTAGCACCGGAATTGGGCCTGCCACCAATCTACAGTCGCATTGGATGGCCTACTTCACTTGTTTCTTTAGATTTACATTTTTATTTTTCGTTTTCCTTTTATTTTATATTAGTTTTTCTATCATGCCAAGTATCACGTGAATTATCTCTTGCCATTTATTAATTTTAACCATATATATATATATATATATATATATACAAAAAACACTTTATGAAAAAAGTAAAGTTCACCTTTGTGCCATTTGCTTCAGAGAGATTAGACAGTGATCATGACATTTGTTTTTCTATTAAATATTAAATAGAATCATAGTAATCACGAAATTATATTTTATAAAATATTTTTTCAGTTATAAATACTAAAATATGTTGCAAAATTTTGGAGAATATGATAAAAGTAGATTTTAATTTTTAAAAGTCTTTGGAATAATTATATTCCATATGATAAAGAGCTCGTATATGGTCAACCAAGTATGGAAGATTAATTTCTTTTATGTATAATTTAAGTCATAAATAAAAATACCAAGAAAAAGGAATAAAACATGTTGATTTACTATAGTAAAATTAAGCTAAATTATTAGAAAATTGTTTCTATAAAGTTTATATAGGTAGATTTTTGCTTTTTTTAGTTAACTTAGGGAATCATATCGAATTTGGTTTTGTATTAATCTAATCATGTGCTCAATGACCATTAAGTTCATAAGTACTTCTCTTCATATTACCAAAGGAGAGACTTACCGAGAGAGAGAAGGTGAAATTTTTTTTATTAATTACATAATTTTTAAAAATTTTTTCCATTTTAAAATTAATTATTTTCAGTAAATCCATTTAACGGAAAGATCACATACAATAAATTTTCAATAATTTTTTTTCTTTTCAGGCTTGTCTGACCCTTAAAAGATGATAGCTCAAAAATAATAATAATAATAATAATAAAAAGGTAAAACCCTTCTGGTGCATAGTTCGTGGGTTGTGAGTAATCAATCTACCGATAGAATGCGTCACTCGATTACCTAATATTCATTGATTCCTGTAGATCTCACTATCTAAGTTGTACAATGTTCTCAAAGTGCAGCTCCGATTAGCCAGATCGTATTAGAATATGCGAAAACAGGCACCCATTTTTAATTTTGGTTTGAGAACAATTATCTGCCAAATAAAGTCACATAGCTTCTCCACATATAAAAGGGTATTATCTAGGATACCATAGGCTTGCGGTGTTGAAGCAAATCGTAGACAAGATCAAAATTCAATTAAGGGTAAAGCTATTCTATCTAACTAGACTGTCCTACTAACTTATTCCCGAAACACCAAGCATAGCTGATATTAACACTTTGAAGTTTTTTTTTTTTTTTTAATATAAAATAAGTGCCTTTTTTTAACGGATTATCTATTTTAAATTTATTTACATCAGCACAATAATAGAGTCGCACAATAAGTCGGAAATTTTACTCACGAAGAATATCATTACGTGTTCAATTATCTACAGGAAGGGAACCTAATGCCGAGACTGCGTCCAGAATTCGCTTTGGCGGCCAACCCCACCAAACAACAAAAAAAAAAAGAAAAAGAAAAAGGGCGTGACGTGGTGGGAATGTTGGAGCAGTAGAACATGTTAGGACTAGTGAAAGGTAGCATTGAAGAAAAACACCTGAAGCATAATAGGACCCACAATGATGCCATCGGAGCGAAGGTTAATCGGTGAAAACAGTGTGTAAGCTGCAGTGAGCCTGCCGATTAGGCAAAGGATGAAGCAGGCTGCTATGCTCACACCAAAACAGATAGAAATAGTACTTATGAAATGGTGGGATTGGCCCTCTCAAGTGTTTTGTATCTATCCTAGTAACAGTAGCTATAACCATGATGAGCCACCACCAACAGCACCTCCACCATCGCTTGTCTTCTTCCCTCTTGCCATCGTGAGCAACACTTGAGACTGGCAATGGGGCCTTCCTCTAATTTTGCCGAGGCGTGAACGGATCCTGTACAGACTTTGTCTCACTACTGCTACTAACAATGACTTGCTTCTTCACCATCTTTAGTACACCTGAGAAAAAGCTTGCTTACTTTTGTGGCCATGACACAGAATTTCATTTTACCATTGCTTATGATACTCTTCCACTGACTTTTCAGATGAAACTATAAACCAAGTTTGTGGGTTTCTTAAAAGCGATTAGAAGAAACAGAGATATGATTGAGGCTTTCGTCTGTCTCCACTGGACTGCTGGATTCGGATCATTTTCAAGAAGCTTGTTCTCTTATAGCTGCATTAATGCATGCATTGCCAGAAGAAATAGTGCGAAGTGTTCAGTGGGATTTATTTTTTTTTGGAAGAAATAGCAAGATTCATAAAAATTTACCAATGCTACCTGACAGAGTATTAGTGATTTCTATTAGAGCGAGCAGGGGTTTGGGGGGGGAGGGGGCGAGGGAATGCTGAGAGAGGAGCGCAGAATGTGATAAGGATGGTTGAGAAAAGTTATTGCGTTCCCTTTGTATCTCGTACAAGCTCAAATGATGGTAACGCGGAGAAACTGTAAGGACTGCCTATCCGAAGGTCGGTAAGCATCTGGCGAAGATCAGAAGCCTCTTCTTTGAGTTGCGCATTCTCTTGAAGGACACGGTCATGAGACTCAGATACATGATTCAGCTTGTCTATGAGGTTGTGGTTCTCTGTCCGAAGCCGCACCACCTGAGAACACAGCTCATCCAGGTGCCTTTGTTTCCTCATCCTGGACCTGCGGGCGGACTCTCTATTCGAAATCTTTCTCCGCCGCTTCCTGTCGTCGATGATGTTGAGTTGCTGTTGTTCAGCCTCATTCCAAGATGTGTTGTCAATGAACAATGTTGTCTGCTGCGGAGTGAACGCATGTCCTGTACGAGGAAAGGGAGAGTTTTGGAAATTGGTTATTAGTCTATTGAAATTGAATGCTTGTATGTTGCCTTGCTGTGCCATGCCAAATTTATCTGAAAATGGAATAGAGTAGTCCTCAGTTGCGGGATGCTGAATTCCCGTGAGTTCACCTGGAGCCATTGGCTTGAATTCTCCGGATTGGACTGGAAGCTATGAAATTGGAGACTATTGGCAAGGATAAAATCAGCATACGCAAGTGTGCAGGAATTATATAGAAGAAATGGGCTTATGGGGTGGCCCCATTTCACCAATAAGAGTAACAGGTATCAGGGAATTTCATAAGCAAGAATGCAAATAATAATTGGAGTGCTTGGCTACACTCACTCCTCGTCAGCAAGCAAGAGAAGAACAAAATCCAGGTTACTCAAAAATCTAAAAATTAACGAATAACTCGAAGCTGAATAATTACTGAAGGACAACTTATTTTACTCAATATCAAGATGTTTTACATCACGGACTTTTGAGCAACATATTATCCAAAATCTGGAAAATTGAATGATTCCTCAATTTCAGAATGGTCTATTCAATTTCAAAACATTTTATTCAATCTCATATTTATTTTAATAACTCATTACTTAATGGGAAAAAAAATAAACAAAAAATATGGTGAAATTTTCTATTAATTATTTAATTTAAAAGTGTTTTAGATAATTTAAAAATGTTTTACTAAGTCTTAGATTTTTTTTTTTTGTTGCAAGGTATCACTTAATAGCAAAAAATAATAAAAAAATAAAAACAACAACATAAAGTGTTTTTTCCGTGGTATAGCATACCCCCTTAAAATGCAGAGTATATTTAAAAACGCCCAGAATATTTAAAATAGTAACCTCAATTTATATCACATGCATGCATGTTATGACTAGATACCTAAATCCCATTCTTCTTGTTTTTGTAAAGCTGTTGGTGAAATTACAATATATGCAGTTTCCTCTGTCAAAGTTGTAAACACTATGTTGGCATGTTACTGCATGTTCCCCACCTCAGAACTACCCTCTAGCTCTTAAATTCTTGTTGTAGAATCAGAAAAAAGTGACAATTAAAGAATTAGATTCCATGGAACTCATCCATAGAAGGCCAGTCTAATTAAGCTTTGTGCTTGAACAGCACTTAGCAAAGCACCCCTCAACTTTCATTGGGTGCAACCTCAATCACTAGGCAGATCTGAATTGTAGATAAGGGCAGAGCATTAAATCAGTTTAAACAACATCAGAGTTGGGGATGGATACTTTATTTAATTATGAAACATTATTGTCAGGTTGTTAAGGGTCTCTTTTTCTTTTTCTGTAAAATTTTTTTGTCAGTTCAGAAGAACTGAAGTTTACAATTTTACCACTAGACTTTGGCAGATTTGCGGCTCTCCTATTTTAACATCATATAATTTCGATATATATATAATGCCCATGGTGATTTGCTACGTGGATCTGGAAGGAGACAAACACTGTGACTGTGCTTTTGTTTTTGGGGTAAGATTTCTGGCCACATATAAAGCAAGAAAAAAGGTGTGAATCACGACGCTCCGTTGCCAAGCGTGGAAGTGATATTAACCTAAAAAGCTTGGAAGGGAAACAAAATGAAAAGAAAATATTTATAAAAACATCTGGTCCTTGCAAAAGGACCAGTGTTGTCATGATTGACTAAAACTAAGATGTTGCGGCGGGCAGACAAGACACAAGAATATAAAAAAGAGTACAATTGCCGCAATTTGATTTTGTGCAAGGCCTCTTAGTACACGCCTTTTTTATTTTTTTATTTTTTGAATTACGAATAGCAGGGCCAGCAAAATGAAGCATTTTGTCTTTTGCCACAATTGGGTCCAATTCACAAAGCCCCATTGTCGGTGCATGGCGCACCTATTCCTCCACTAGAGTTTGCACTATCCTTTTCTTGTCAACTCAACCGCAAATGAAAGGCCACACGCTTTTCTTGCTTTTTTCTATATCCCCAGTTTTTAAGGGTTGATGACTCCAAACGTTGCTAAATTTGTTCACTTTTTATTTAAAGATCTCGCATAAATCTTAATTTGCATAAAAAAAATCAAAATTTCTTCCACTTTGACATTAATTTTTTTTTTTTCAATTATATCCTCATGATCCCATCATCACATTACCATCTAAATTCTTTTTTTTTTTTTTTTTAAAGATATTTATACGAAATGCATACATAATTTAAAATTTTAAACTATTAATACTAAAATTTTGAACTATACTAAAATTTTTAATTTATGGAGATTATGATTTGAATTGTAAATCTAAAACTAAAAGTTCAAGTAATAATTTTAAACAAATTAGTTTCATTATATACTAAAACTAAAATAATAAATTCAAAATTAAATTAAAATTCGTCCCACACTTCAAAAATTTTGCAATTTGTTCTTGGCTTTTCATCAATAACCTTTTCTCATTTTCCTCTTTATGCATACATTGAGATGTACATAGTTAAGGGATGAATTATAACTTTAAATTATGTCACAAACTTTATTGTTATAATGGATGAAGTAATGATAGAAAATTTTATATTATTCCATAAAATTACTTCTTTTCTTAATAATAATAGATAACTAAATGTAAACTTTCTACTACCAATGCATTAAGTAAAGTTTGCATTTGAATATTCATTTACATTTAAATGGTTGGATTTTCTATATATGAGCATATAATTATTTATTTTTTTAAATATCTTAATACTTTTTTTTTGTAACTTTCTAGTGATCTATTTTAGAATTACTTTTATACTCGTTTAACATTTTAACTACAAAACTAATATTTAGTCTAATGAGATTTGTAAACACATTAAACTATTAACAACAAATACATATGAGATTAATTCCATTTTTTTTACATTTCACATCATTTTTGGAATATTAAATGAGACTAAATTTGTCACATTTCTATGTGGGAATAACTTTAGGTCAATATTTACTCATATTAAATTTTTTTAGAATTTTCTTTATATAACTATTTTGAGATAATCCTTATTTATTGTGATTTGTTATGAAATATTTCTATAATTATTGCACATATATCTTCCTTATTTTTTTATTATAAAATTCTTTTAAAGAGAATTTTTAATCTTATACAATATACTTAAAATATTAGCAACAAGCAATATAAAAAACTAGAAAACAAACATATTACTACTAATTTTTTTGGTATATACACCAATTAATAATATTTTCCTTGAATGTAAAAAATATAATAATATCATTAAACTTAAGATATTAGAGTTAGGAAGTTTGTATTAGTCTATATATTAACTTTTTAAATCTACACACCATTTGATTTTTACTTTTTATGGAAAAACCTCTAGGTTGATCTATGTAAACTTTTTCTTCAAGATCTTTATGAAGAAGGACAATTTTCACATCGACATGGTATAACTCTAAGTCATATTAAACCACTAATATTATAATTAAATTCAATACTTTTATGGTTGTAAAAAACAATATTAGATCCTTATTGATTATAATATTAAAATCTAACTTTTATAAATAAATTATATAATTATCTAAAATAATTGATCTTATTTCCCTTTAAGATCTTTTTTATACTACCCATTGTGGTTTTTTTACATTAATTAGTTGTGAGTTAGTTCTTTAAAGAGTGTCTTTTTATCCAAATGTCCTTTAATTTTTGAAACAACATTTGATAATGTAATGGACCAAAAAATTGTTAGGGGTAAAAAAATGTTTACCCTAATTTCTTTTATATTTATATTTTGACATTTATTATACCACTAATTTCACTATTTTCAATGAATCTTACATTACTAGTTTTTATAATCTTCAGACTATAGTTATATATCATTTAAACTTCTTTAAGTAATTAGTAAAGTAACCCACAATCACTTAAGAGTCTAATTCCTTTCTTGTTTCTACTAAACAATCATAAGCATTCAAGTGTCTTAAATTAAATTTATTTCCTATTCATAATTTAATAAAAATACTTTGAATTGCCTTATTATGAATCCTACTCAACAAATAGTTTCTGATTTTTGTGTGGATACATCCACAAAAATTTAGGTTGGGAGGACTTACTCATTATGCTCATGACCATATTTGTTAATTTCTAATTACACCTCTTTGTCATATCTATTGTTAAGGTGTATGTTTTACATAGTTTACTATACATGTATGTCCTAACTTTTAGGAAATTTCACAAATGGATCTTAATACTACCCAAATCATTATATTTTTTATACTATTCATCACTATTTTAGGATCTTACAATTTTCACCTTTTGTTTAATTGCTTGTAACCTCCTTTATATATATACCTCAAAGGTATCTAATGAATGAGATTTTATGAATCAATTATATTTAACAATAATATAAAAAAAATCTATAAAAGTGATGAAATACAACTTAAAGTGTCGAATAGTTTAGAGACATTAGTGTATATAATTTTAAAAAGCTAAATGCTTATTGTGACCTCTTTTATGTTATATTTGGTTCACTTATACTTAATACAATCTAAACATGTTTTGACATTAGCAAAATTTAGATTTGAAAGAATCTCATTATTGACTAATCTCCTTAGTCTTTCTTTGGATTTATAACCCAAACATTTATATCATGAAGAAGCAAAACTTTTATTTATTATACTATGCTTAATTCTAATATTATGAGACACGATAATCAAGGGTTCTTTTAAATTTTATCATATTTTAATTGACATAACATATTAATAAAAATACATTAAGAAAAGTATTCATATTCTTATATCAATTAAAATAATCATATCATAATCAATCCTTATATCATTATGAATGCAAAAATATGAGCACTAGAATCAAGTCATAAAATATTATGAGGAGTTTTAATTAAATTTGATTCAAAACATGTTAAGGTATTTAATTTACCTTTATTTTTTGAACAAAACCTTACATTTCAAGTAACTTTTCTGATAGTATTCAACTTTCTTTATAGAAGTGACACTTATTACCCTCTTTTCAACTTAAAGAGTGTAAGTAGGCTCTTTTTTTTCTTAAATTGGTTGACTCACTTTCATTCCTTTCCTAGCTTTATTTTTCCTGAGATTGATGAAGTGACCCACTCAATTATTTTTGTCTCATTTTCTCTTAAATGAACATACTAACCAATTCATTAACTTTTTAATTTTCTTTATAGTATTGTAATGAATTTGAAATGATTTATACTTAAGAAATAATGAGTTAAAAAAAAAAAAACTATACCATAATGAAGTTCTTCACTATTAATCCTTATGGTTTTAAGTCTTATTATCAAATTAGTCATCTCAATAATGTGCCTTTACATAGTTTGTGACTCAGTAAATTTTATAGTTGTAAGTTTTGTCATAAGAGTACCAACAAATAACTTATCCACAGAACGAAACCATTTTTCCACAAACTGTAAATATTTTTTTACACTCTTTAATTGTGAAATAATTTCTTAATGATGTTAACAACAATCACTTTCATAAACATAAGGCTCAACCTATTTTTTCATTGTTACATTTATGATGTAACTTTTTTTCTTCACTACTTTAATTTGTGATAGTAGAAAACTTACTTGTTAATATTACACATCAACATTTATAACATATAAGTAAACGTTAACTTGTTTATATCATTTTGAGAAATTAAATTCTTGAATGAAACAATAATTGAAACATGTAAGTGAGCAATAATGATTGCATAACTATCAATGTTCATAATTAATCATAAGTTAGATAAAATAATAAATGTATATTATAGTACTCCTTAGAAAATTCTAAAAAAATACTATCATAAATAATACCATTAATTTCAATAGGTAATTAAATATTTTCAACTAAATATACTTGATATCTTTGGGTTAACAAATATATTTAACTAAAATATTTATTTACCCTTGGGTAAATTTTGAAGTTATAATTATTAATAATTTCATAGGTTTTTTATTAAAATTATGAGTAAATGGTTTTTTTATATATAATGTCAAACATACTAATCTGGTTATTTTGGTGACTAATAAACTATAATAATAACGTACACTTGTTAATTCAAACATTTTAGTTTGGTCACTTTGGTGACAATTGAACTATAATCATAATACATGCATGTAAAAGCAATTTTTTGGACATAACTTTTAAATAAAAAAAATAAGGAATTAAAAATTCAACTTTTAGAAACCTTTAGGCTTAAAATGAGCAATTCCTTAGCACTATAGTTCCTTTTCTTAATGAATTAAATATTCCTTTAAGGCTAACAATAATACATAATATTTTCTCAAATTTTGAAATGAAAGAAAAAAAAATATGTTGATAAAAGGCCCACATAGGCAACTATATAAAGCTCAATCCTCTTTTCCCTAATTATATTTCATACTTGACAACATAAATCATCCTTGTTAGTATTATTATTTAATCTAATCACTAACCATTAACAAAAAGCTTTATAAGTCCAACTAAAAACATTTATTGTTGAAATTTCAATTCCTCAGTGTTAATCATCGAAGACATAATCACTTAAAGTCTCATTTTATTTCTCATTTTATTTTTATTTTTAACTTCATAAAAGCTAAAAGGAATAATAATTCCTTAAAGTTGCTAGCTCAGTCATTCATTTGCTATTGTGATGTCAAGAAATTAATAATTCCTTTAGCTTTAGTCTTCTTTAATACTAAATATCTTTTTTTTTTTTTTTAGTTTTATGCTAAATGGGAACTTTAGAAGACTTTTTTTTAATCAATTGTCGTGTCTATTCTTAATAGGGGTAAAGGAATTAACAATTTTGTATATATCATATTCATCTAAAACTTCTTTAAATAAGGAATTGAATAATTCCTTTGTTTAAGCAACACACTTTTATAAGTTGAACCAATGACTCAAGTACAATCATAAATTCAATAAATATGTTTTTTATAAGATATAAAAAATATTTAGTTTTCAATATTACAAGTTTTGATATTACTTATTAGATTTCTTAATAAGAAAATTAATAAAAAAAATAATATTTTAGATCTTGAAATTAAATATATTTATAGAAATAATATCATAAATAGTTACTTGAATTAGTGAAAGTTAAAACCATTGAAGTATTTAAAGAGTTCATTTTAACCTAATAACCAATTTCTCTCTTTGTACCTTTTACTATAATCACATGTTTTTAGATAAAATTTTCATGTATATTAGAAAGATAAAGGACTGGTTATTTATACATATACACAATTACATGACTTAAATTATACATGTCCATCAATGCTTGAATCAAGCTCAAGATTATAGTTTTTAATAATATAATAATGTACAGAAATGTTTTTCACTAATCAAACTACATTATGATTGACTTCTTAATAGGAATATTATTAAGAAATATTTCAATACTATTAATTAAGAATATTTTAACATAACCTTATTAAGTAACATAATTATATCAATTTTTCTTTAAGGTTTAATCATAATAATAAGCAGTTAAATTAAATTTTAATTCTTTTAATTTAATTCAAAATAAAAAAATAATACTAATTATACAAATACTATGAATCATTTGAAAATAATATAATTATTTATTCTTTATAGAAATAGGGAGTTGTAATTCATTATTAAATTCATTTTCTCATAAAATAACAATGATATTAATATAGTAGGGTAATAAAAATCATTAAAAATATAAGTAGAATAATTACAATTTTTTAAATATCTAAAACTTTTTAGACACATTTCAATTATCATGAAATATAAATAAATCAATAATATTTGTTCCAACAATACTACATAACAATCTTTGTATTCAAAAGGTTCATTGAAAAAATTCATATTTTAAATTATAATGAATAGAAACATCTATTGGAAATTCATTATGTGTTTGGCCATTAACTAAATAATAATTTTATTATTCTTTCATGATTTGTGAATGTGCTTACAAATAAAAAATAACTTTTAATAGGTGTTATGAAAAAACTATGAGTATGTGAGACATTTTGTATATATAAATTAAACTAGATTTCATTTACACTTAATACGTAGTTTGATAAATATTTTGTAAATTAAATAATAATAATTATTATTATTTTAGAGTATTAGTATATAGTAACGTTTATTAAATAACATGCTACATACAAGAGAATAATAAAATAATTTTTTCATATTCAATTGTATTTATTTATGGGATTAAACGAGATTTAATTGGTGTTACAACAAGTTCCAAATTGATGGAGCTCAGCATATGTGGAAGAAACATGATGTTTAGCTCTTTATGGGTATTAGAAGTGGTAGGGCATGATGAAGAGTGAGTTTAAAGTTATCACCTATCATTTTAGATATGATTGGAACACTGGAAATGATCAAGTTTTGAAAATTGCCCTTTTTTTTTTTAGTCAACATGACTTAATCTACTTTATTAGTATTATTAAGAATTTGGGAGTTTAATTGCATTTGGTGAATGCTATAGTTGATCCAATTGTTTGTCATATGCAATGGTGCTATGGTTCACTTACCTTTACTTCTATACTTCTTCCTAACAATAATTAGTTTATTTTTTCTCCCTTTTATATGTATGATTTGTTATAAATGCACATACATTAGAATTTTAAGGAATTTGGAAGGTTAATATAAAAAGAAATGCACTTGGCATGCTTTGAATAGAAATTTATGATGGAGGCCTTTTGAAAGTTTAATTTTGTGACCAATTTGGAATGTTTTTAATGGCAATCCCTTGCATTGGTAACATAAATGAGATTTTGTAATAAATTTAAAAAAAATTCAACTTTTTTTACAATAATCCCTTACATTAACGAGGAACAATGAAATTTCTTAAAAATATTTAAAAGGATTTAAATACTTTTTATGGTGATTCTTTGCACTAGCAAATAAAAATATTATTTTTTTTGACAATATTTAAAAAGATTTTAATGTTTTTTACGATAATTTTTTGCACTAACAAATGAAAATAAAATTTTTAGAAAATTTTTGAAAGCCCTGCACCAATAATTAAAAATAATTTTTTTTTTACAGTATTCAAAAGGATTCAAATACATTTTATAATGATCCACCACACTAAAAAATATGAATGAAATTTATTGAAAAAGTTTGAAAGAGTTTGAATAATTTTTATGGTGATCCTCTTCACCAAAGTATTGGAAAGGAATTTTTTGAAAAATTTTGAAAGGGTTTCAAATGTATTTTATAGTGATCTTCCCATTAAAAAATAGGAAAAGAATTTTTTGGGTTGTCTAAAATACTTGCAAGGGTCATTGTTATAATTCAAAAGGTTTTAGGCTTTGAAACAATTTAAAACGAGAGAGAAAATTTTGGAACTTTGGACTTAAGATACATCCCAAGCCCATTTTTAGGTCCATTAATCTTCCTTACCTTTTTTGAATTGGTGTCATTTGGGTACCCTTCTAGGACCCTTTCTAGGCTTTAATTTTGGTCTAAATTGAGACCCATTTATCCTTAGTTTTTTTTCTTAAGGACAAAATGACAACACTTTGGGAGACATATAAAATGCCACTTTTGATAGTTGATCATATCTTCTTTTTCCTCCTTTCCTAACCACTCATTCATCATCTTCCTCTCCTCTTTGAATCATAATAATATTGACCAAAAACCCTAAATTCCACTAAAATCTAAAAGTTTTTATGGTCAATCTAAACTTAATTTGTTTCTTAGCTTTTGTCCTTATTGTCTTTTCAAATATGGTTAGTCTTCATCATAGCTAATTTGTTTTGGCCATTATGGTTATTGATGTTGGTTTTGTGAGGTTTAGTCATAACTAATGTTTTAAGAACTAAATTGAATCAATTGGTCAAGTCATTAAAACCAATAATCAATTCCTAATTTGGTTCAGTTCTTTTTTATAATCAATCAAAATAAGAATCAATATAAATTTGGTGAACTAGATACAATTTTTACAAGTGAAATAGTTTAGTTTTTAACAAAAAGAAAAAGCGTCATTTTAAACAAAAAATGGGTTTTGGTTCCCACTTTCCCATTTATAGTTTCCTTTTTGCTATGCTTTCTCATCAATGTTCTTCCAAATCCCTAATCTCTCTTCCATACTCCTTTAGCAATTGACATTTGAGTTCAAGTTCCTTCCAAATTTAGTATCTTCTTTTAAATTCCTTCAACGTTTAGTAACTTACACTCCTAAATCCCTAATTTATCCTTTTGTTTTTATACATCATCCTCTTTGCCTACTGTTTTCAAAATTTCTTACTCTTTCACTAAATTGATTTATTGATGAGATTGTAATGTCAATGAATGAAAATGAGCACTTAAAAGCTGTGATTGAAGATTTGAAGGTCTTTTATCAACCCTCTCATTTTTATTACTTCTACTATAAGTAAAGCTGATTAATGTGAAAAATGCTTGCTCTTACTTAATATGTTAATCATGTGTTGATGCAAATATTGATAACCTTTGAGTAAGAAAAAAAAATATGTTTACTTGGTGTTTGTAAAATTTACCTCTATTTTTTATACATGTTTTTCATTTTAACTTGAAACATATGTTTAGGCTTGGTGGGTTGTTTTTGCTTCATATTATTTAAGATATAACTACTTTCTTAACTTGGTTGTATGTCCATTTGTTACATTGGTTTTATTGCTAGTCATATGTTTACATATATAGTGCAACTTCTGGTAGTATTTTGCTTTAGACAAAGCAATGTTTTACAGAACATGACTTTCTCAGAAAAAGAAAAAAACACCTGAACACTAAAAACATTGTAAATCCTTATATTTGATGCTAGCTGCTAAATAGAAAGTAATGTCACTAGTGTAGATAATATACTATAATGCTAGAAAAAGGATTATATGTAAAGGAGTTGTTAAACCTAAAGTATAGAAAGAGAGAGGGATTGAGAGAGTTCTAGGCTTAAAGCACAAGGGATGTATATTGGAAAAGTTATAGGTTGTAGGGACTTAATGTTTATTGTTTTTTTTAATATTTTATTTTTTGGTGTGTGATTAGATAAAATTTATTGAAAAGTAATTTTTATATTTTGCTTTATGTTCCATTCCACTAGTTGTTGTCTATGTCACTCTTTGTTGGAAATGCCTTCATTACTTTCTCATTATTGCATGCAATTTACTGGTTGCCTCATCTTTCTTCAAAAACCTGTCCAAGCCTCAAAATTTGTGTGATCAATGTGATTCCTATGCATTCCATGTGCTGGCTATTATTGATTTCTATCTTGATCTAAGTGTTTATTTGATTTCTTATTTTCTTTCATTTTGGCAATCAATTTCTCACTTTGTTTGATGGATAAATTTCATATTTATCATTTATTTGATTTCTTATTTTCTTTCATTTTGATGCTTTGAGCAAATAATGAATAACTATATTACCCCATCTCAATCATTTGAAAAGTAATCTACGGATTCCATACCTAATACTCAATGCCTCTATAAGAGGAATGATACATCTTAGGTGCCTTTTTTTTTTTTTTTTTATTGAAAGGGTTGAGTTTAGGTTTAATGGTAAAGCTAAATCCATTTATACTTATCTTTATTGTAGTAGTACTTTTAATGGTGGGGGAATTCACAGAATGAAACATCATCTTGTTGGAATCTAAGGTCAAATAACTCTAAGCAAAAAAGTTCCATATGATATTTGAGTAAGGATGCTTGACATTCTTAAACAAGCATTTAAAGAGAAAAAACTAGCTAAAGAGGCTAAAGATTGTAACTTTAGTAATGATCCTTGTAATATTGAGTTGAAGGAGAAAAAAGATGAAGTGGATGAATTAAATGTGTCAAAAGGAAAAAAAATTAATGAAAGATAAGGAAAAAAGAAAAGCTAGACATGACATTGATACATATTTTGCTTTAAGAATAACACTTAGATCTCAACTTAGTTTAAGGAGTGTCTTGACTAGTAAAAAAAGTTATGAAACAGGTTGATATGGCTTTGGCAAGGTGGTTTTTTTGATGCTTGTATTCCATTTAATACTTTGCACTTACCCTACTTTTAATCTACTTTAGATGTTAGCCTTGCAATTGGCCCTAGGTATAAAAGTCTTTCTTATAATGATACTTGTGTCAATTAGTAGAAGGATTGTAAAATAGTATATTAATTACTTATTTAAACCTATAGGACCAAGTAGAAAACAAATAAATGCACAATAATGATTGATGGTTGGAAGGATTAAAGATATAGAACCTTAATCAATTTCTTGGTTTATTACTCTATTGGAATTTCATTTGTCAAATCTATGGATGCCTTAAATATTGTAAAAGATGTCATAAGTTTATGTAATTTGTTTTCAGATATTGTTGAATGGGTTAGGCCTTAAAATGTTGTTCATGTTGTTACGAATAATATATCTAATTATGTAATAGCTAGAAGATTTCTTTATGAAAGGTCTGAGCACATATATTGGTCTCCTTATGCTATTCATTACTTAAGCCTTATCTTAAAGGATATGGGTAAGATGTCTCATATAATTGATCTTACATCACTTATTGCTATCATTACAAGATTTGTCTATAATCATTCATATTTTCTAACTAAGTTGAAAAAAATTATGATTATAGAGAAATTGTATGCCTATGACCAACTCATTTTATAACCACATTTATTACTTTGAAGAGCGTTCATTGTCATAAGCAAATCTTATATAGCAATCAACCATCATTTCTATATAATGACATTTCCTTTAGCCTTATTAATTGAGTAGAACTTTTCCATATGTATGAATTTAAAAGTTACCCCTTCATTCTAAAAACTCCCTTTGCTTAATGCTTACAAATTTTTTTAAAAAGTGACACTAATGCTATTAAATGCATTTTTGACTATCTACCTCAGGAGAAGAACTTAAAAAATTTCAACAATGCTAGATATGGTGACTAGGGGGTCAACTTTGACATGGGTGGCTTTCCCTTCTAAATGCAATTGTTGCAACATGTTAGCCTCTTTGGGTAAAACCCCTTTTCCAATCCATATAATAACATGAAACCATTCATTGCTCAATTTTACCTTTCTATCATTAACTCAGCCAAGTCATGCTTCAAGGGTAGCCATTTAATTTATGAAAAGAAGGGTTGTCAATTCCATAGGGAGCTTTTGACTGAGGAAAAGCACATATCTAGCTACAGTAGTAATACCATGACTTTTCTTGTGAGCAAGAGTCACATAAGCCTTTCTAAGGTTATGCTCTAAGTCTTTATTTTTTAAAATGTTGAGACAAAATTTTTGACTATATTGAAATTTGAAAGATGATAACTTCAAGTTATGTATTTGATATCACTTTCCTTAAGGAAAAATTCATCATCATTGAATTACAATAGAGATTCATGCGAATTCCTTCATAAGATAAAATGAAATACACTTAATTGCAATTTACATTACTGAATCCAAGCCCTTGAGAAGTTAATGTATTTTCAAAATTTCTCTTTAAAATGTCTATAATATTTCTATAACAAAGTTATAAACAAATAATTCTTAATATAATAATAGAGATAACAAAAGAAGAATGAAAACTTTCTTTATTTTCTATCATTTATTGTAAAATAACATATAAAACAGTTAGTTAATAACTAACATGTAACTGCCATTTAGTTCAACAATCACAACCTTCTATTGTAACTTATAGGTCTTGCATTCAAAACTCATTAGAAGCTATTTTCAGTTATTTATTAAAGTTACATTTATTACTCAACAGATGCAATAAATAATTGTTTAGAGTAATTGGACTAGTGTTGTATCATTTTGCACCACACAGGCCTCTTGGATTCAAATCCTAGGAGGTACAACTTATCATATACATTTTTTTTTCATTTTTATTTTGAAAAACCCTAACAATCCCTTGTCATTTTCAAAATATCAAAAAATTTAAAGGATTCTTAGCAATTCTATAGTCATATGTATAAGTAAAGGTGTCTTACAAATTAAACCTTTACATATTGTAAAGTGCATTACAATAGATCTAAATAATGACATAGACAAGTTTTGAACCAACTATTCTTATTGATAAGTTGTAGAAACAATTCATATAAATGACTATATAATATTGTATTTCTTTTTTAGATAATTGACACATTAAAAGTCATTATTTCCATATCTTTTTCATAAATGTTTAAAACTAAGCCCTTTAGGTTAATGGAATGACCTAAACATTTACCATTTATATAAGCAAACTGGGGCCCTCACTATAAATATCATTTTAAGTCTGTTAAGAGTATTAAACAGTCATTCTCCAAATTTTGTTGTAGGAACCAAGATGAAAATAAAAATTAACTATAGTGCTTTAATCACATTGATGATATACTTTAACTCATTAAACTCAAGACTTGACATTATATCCGGTGTTGAGTTGAATTTCCATCATTGGTGATTTGTATTTAAAGGCTTGAGACCCATCCCTCTTGATGTCTTATTCACCATGTCTTTTATTAATCTTTTTGTTAAAGGATCATCCATCTTTTGACTTAATCTTACAAAATTAATTGTGATCACTCTATTCGTGATCAAGTCTCTCACATAACTATATTTAAATCCAATGTATCTAGACTTACCATTATATACTTGATTATACGCTTATGCCAGAGTTGTAACATTATCACAATGTATATAAATGGGTGCTATTGGCTATTACCACAAAAGAATTTCATAAAGGAAATTCTATAACCATTTTTCTTCTTTACTTGCCAAAGTTAATGCTACAAATTTTGTAGTCATAGTGAAATCTGCTATATAAGTTTGTTTCTTAAACCTTAAGAAATTGCACATCACTAAATTTAAAAATCCATCCACTAGTAGAAGTATGATCCTCTTTATTAATGATCTAATTGAGATTTAAGTATCCTTTTACAACAAAAGGATAACTAGTATAACTTATACTATAATTTTTTGTTTTCTTTAGGTATTTTAAGATTCTATTTACTTTATACCAATGCATGTCACTTGATTACTTTTATACTTATTTTTTTTGCCAACTGCATAGGCTATGTCTAGCCTTATATTTGTCATTACATACGTTAAACATCTTATTACCTTGGCATATTCCAATTGTGATACTAAATTTCCAACATTCTTAGCAAAAATCATATTGGGATCAAATGGGGTAGTGGCTAGCGTATAATCTATGTGATTAAATTCATTGAAAACCCTTTTAATTTAATGTGATTAAGGAAGCATTATACTCTTTTGGTTCTGCAAAATTTTGATTCCAAGGATGACATTTGTCTTACCTATATCTTTTATATTGAAATTGCTTGACAAAAGCATTTTGATAACTTTAACTTCTTCTAAATTAATTCTAAAGATTAATATATTATCTACATTCAAATAGATAATTGTATTTTTTTTCCTTCCTTGAACTTACTATAAACACATTTCTCTAATGTTTAAATTTAATTATAGACATTGATCTTATAATTCTCACAAATGGGCCTCACGCAATCAATAGTTCCATCCAATTCATGCACCTTCGTAGCATTAATTTTCGGGCAAAAATAACATTGCTCTTTAACATTAGAGTTCCATTAAATACATTAATAGTACTAAAAAACAATTATTTGTAGTATTAACAAAATAATATATACTCAACCAAACTTCATGATACATATGAAACTAATAAAATTTGTTGTTTTAGGGATGAGTTGAGCATTCAAAATAACATATCATGACTGGGGAAAAAGATATTTGCATGTTTTGGTTGCAAGAATACTAATTAATAAGCAATAAAACAAAAACCTAACTTACAATTACTTCTCGAAAAGGGCAAAAAAAAAAAAAAAAAAACCAAACTTACAATTAAGTGATGTAAGCATGTCAAATTCAAAGCTGCTTTTCGTTTCTCCATTGGGAAGTTAATTGTATCCTGGGTAAAGCTTGAGCATGCAAACAGCTTTCCGAGCAAAGATGAGGATTTGTGTAAACCATGGATTATGCCAAAAGTGTTAAAACCTAAATGCCGCCTAAGGACTTGCTACTATAAAATGCACACAATTCCCAATCGGTCTAATTTTCTAGTTTTGCCCCGTGGAGAAATAGGGATTTTAGAATTTTTTTTATCTGACACGTGGCAACATATTACTGGGTAAGTGACTAAAATTTGAACATTAGCCGCACAGAACATAACAGAACAGAACGTAACAGAAGAAGTCCAATAACCACGAGATGCGAGGAGCGAGATGCTGCTGATATTATCGCTCCATCGCATAGACATAGATTTTTATTTTTTATTTTTTCATAAAAAAGCATTCGTCCACGTGGCAAGAATTTAGCCACGGCGGCATGAGGACAAGAGAAGCTCTCGCCCACGCAGATCATTGGCCACTGTGTCGCGTGTAGCGCGTAAAGTCTTCTTCCCCTGCCCTGCCCTGCCCTGCCCTTCCCTCCGACTCTGAAACAAAGAAACGGACAAAACAAAACAAGAATGGAGGCAATGGCGACAATGGCGTCAAATTCAACTCTTCTTCTGCACTACTCCAGGAGTGGAGTCCTCCCTCCCCTTCCTCTTCATCCTTGTACTGCTAAATCTACTGCTTATCACACGGCACCTTCATCCTTTTCTTCTTCTTCTTCTTCCTGGACACTGTCCATGTTGACGACGACTCGAACTCCAAGAAGGAGGAGAAGGAGTAGTTGTTCATCGTCATCGTCATCCTCATCTTCCTATGCTGCCTGTACAGTTCGTAAATCAACCATCAAGTGCGGGGCCATAAACAATATAAGCGAAAGCGAATTCGATACGGTGGTCTTAGAATCCGAGCGCCCTGTTCTCGTTGAGTTCGTGGCCGACTGGTGTGGGCCCTGCCGCTTAATCTCTCCCTCCATGGAATGGGCGGCTCAGGTATTCAATTCAATTCAATTGATTCAGCACACACGCACACACACACACGACCTTACAATCGCGCAACTGTATGTGTATTGTATAATTCTCTCATTAATATCCATTTGATTATCTGTATATTAGAGGATGATGCTTTCTTGTATTTGAGATAGATAGAAATGAGGATGCTTCTGTCTTTGTGTTCGATGTGCTTCCTAGAGCCAGGGAATCGAGTAGGATGGTCAACTGCTTGAGAATTCCAGTTTAATCACTCTACTAAAATTGTGGAGATTGTCGTGAGTTAGTTGAAGCACTTCTTTTGAGATATTTTCTTCTGTGGCCGCCTTTGCTTTATTTTTGTACCTGTTGAACCTCTGGAGCTAGTCTTCTCTTTGCGTTACCAAATACATTTGATGCATTTCCGTTTCCTGTTTTGGCATTTCTCTGTAATATTTTTTGTTTGTTTTCCTTTTTTTTTTTTTTGTGGTTTCTCCCTTACATGACCCTTTGCACCAGGAAGTGTTTATTGTGTATCAGAGAATGATAATAAATAGGCTAATGTTGTGGGTAATTTTAGCACCTTATAGCCTCTTTTGATACTGGACAAAAGTCGACAGCTTTTAGGTTTATTGTAATTGAAATGGCATGGCAACATCTTTTTCCCCATTTACATTGAAGGTTATAGTGGGATTGACAGAAATTGTGGAATTAAATTCATGAGCTCATTGGCACAGTTTCCTGGTTTTATTCCATGACTTTGTTGAAGAATCATCCAATTGTCATACTCTTTATTGGAAGCTGTTGGTGTCTGCATAAGTCTTATTATAAGCTATTGAAAGTAACATGCTGCCATCTGATTTTGTCGTCATAAAATAACAGAGTTGAGCAACATATTCTGGATATTTACATCTTGCTTGATGGTATAGAATTGGGACATGCTTTCTGATCATAACTTAGCAAGTTTATAACCGTTGAATGCTGTAATGAAACTTTATCTAGGATACTGTGGTTTCATATCATTGCTTTTAAGACTTAGTAGGTTGTCTGTCAATTTTTTGTTTATAAGTGCTCCAGAGTTGAAGTAGGTGAAAGCAGAAGATGAGGTCAACATATATATTTCATAATAAAACTGATGTCTTTTGGGCTCTTGATAATCATGGTACTAGAAGATGCTTTCAGACTTGGGGCTCTAGTTTAAGGTTCTATATGAGTCCTTCCTGGCTGCAAAACTGAGTAGAGAAACATAAGATTTGAACCAACATACATGTTTTGCAAATTCAAGTTTAAGGGAAACAACTAGTAAGATTGATGAGCATGTAGACAAAGCAAATCAAATCATCCAGAGGACACTGGCAGTGATATCCAAAGGTTTGAGTTAAAGATTCATGATTCTTCCCAGTACCTCTAGCTGGAAGTTACTCTAATTTCTTGTATAGTAAATGTCAAATGGTAGCCGGATTTCTTACAGTTGTGCATTTAAATTTTTCTTTTTCTGTTTTGAACATAAAAGTCCAAAGGAAAAGCTCAAGCTCTTACAAGCTTTCTAAGCATTGATTTAATATTAAACATTGGACACCTCAGCTGTTCTATTTCTTATTATAAAATAATTGAAGTAGAGCTGGTCCTTACATAAAACTCAGAACAGCTTACATAGCCTCTCCCAGGTGGAGATAACAGGAAAGGAAACAAGTGGATTCAATTGTTGGTTGCTTTTATTTATTTAGTCAATAATTTCGTAAGAGTTAAGATCTTTTCTGTGTGGGAATTGCCTGGAAGTTGAGGCTCTCGCAGTAAGTTTTATTTGGCTACTTTCTTGTCTCTACCTTCTCTCTCTATGGAGTCTTAAGGGTCAGATGTAAAATCTCCTCTTTTTTTTATTTTTTAGCAGGAGACTGTTTCTGCATATCAAATTAATCACTTTAAGTTAGAATGGAGTTAACTCTAGCACTTTGTGTGTTAATTATATATTTTCAGGAATATGGGGACAGATTGACCATTGTAAAGATAGATCATGATGCAAATCCACAATTAATTCAGAAGTATGAAGTTTATGGATTGCCCACTTTAATCCTTTTCAAGAATGGACAAGAAGTTCCAAAAAGCAGGATGGAGGGGGCAATTACAAAGGTGAAGCTTAAAGATTATCTTGATGTCCTTTTGGATTCTATATCTGTTGCATAGGTAACAGTTTTCTTTTACCTATACTGCCTAGCAAACTTCACTTGTTCGTTCTGATTCTGATGTCTGGCTAGATCTTCCATATATTGACATATTATACCGTACAATGTAATGAAATCTGTGGATCGATGCCGGTGTAGCATCAATAAGAGCAGGTTTAGCTCCATTTTAATAGCAATCATCGTTGCATCAAGTTAATGGCTAAGAAAAAAATGTGTAAGAATTCCAAACTACCATGACAAACTTCATAATTTGGAACCAAAATCAACATCAAATATAATATAAAGTCTGCAACCCACATAGCATGGATAAATCTAAAACTGTCCTCTTAATTAGAAGTATGCCTATAATAAGAACACATAAGTTTATCACTACCCGAATTTGATACCTCTATGGACCCAAGAAATCCGGACACTTTTGTATAGCAGTCTTTCCAAGCTTTTGTAGTTCAATGGCTTCAAATCTCTTTTCTCACCAAAACATGCATTCTATGGACCTACCAAGTAAACAGTTGCGACATCGAAATTTCATACCCAAAGAGAGTAACCAAATGCATAAAAACATAAGCAAGTCTCGAGGAGGTAGTTTCCAATCTAAAAGCAGGTGGCAAAACTAAGAGAGAGAGAGTTCATGTAAATGTAAAATATATATGATTAATAGTAATTAAAATATGGACTCCCTCTTTTAGCTTTGAAAATGAAAGTTAAGAGTCAATTGATCTTTTACTTTCTAACAATTAATTTTTTATTTTTATTATTTACATTTTAAGTTAGTATTCATCTTAAGAAAAATTAAGAGTTGAGACTATTTATATTTTTTATAAATAATTTATTTTTATATCTTAATATCAAGATTTTAAGAATTAAACTGGATATTAAATCAAAAAATTTAAAGTTTTAAGATTTAATTAGTTTAATTAATAAAATTAATATTTAATATTAAATATATAAAAAATTTTAAAAACATGAATTTTAATTTTAAGAAATTTAAAATATTAAAAAAAAATTATTTTTTAATTCTTTTTTACAAATTTGCTAAATTAACCAAATTAAAAAAAATTATAATCGATTTATTAATTTACAATTCAACTTGTTAATTCATCAATTTAATTATTGATTTTTAAAATTAATAATTTTTAAAATAAATTTAATTATATTATAATTTAACTTATAATTTTATTAATTTGATTAATTAATTTGATCTAATTTCTAAAAAAATCTTATTTAATATAGAGAAGATGAAAAGATCTTGCATAGAATGAGCAACAAAATAAGATGAGGTATGTCACATGCATATCACAAAAATAATATCTTTTAAATGTTCTGATTAATGCATCTTTTTAGATTTGAAAATAGATGCCTTCATTGAACTTTTACGAGAATTTAGAAATTCTTAGCAAATAATGGTATCTTTTCGTATTTGATCATATTGCCTCTATGACCCATAAAAAATGGATTGAACAACTTACAAATATTTGTTCGTAACTTCTTGTAAGCTTATGCAATTAATGCACGAGTTTCTTTATAATAATCCTTGACAGGACTCCAAACCATCAATAAAGTTACACAATTTTCAAACTCTCGAGCATTATTGGTGAATTTTTAATTTTGATATTCTAGAAATGCCTAAGTCTGCAGGGTCAAAGGGCTGTTTTGGAAAAGACCGCATGTCTAATTCGAGGATTGGGCCATACGTGGACTGATTCATACTGCTGATGCACATTTATGCAAAGTCAAACCTGTCTGGACAGCTGACTTGGTTCCATGCCTGTGACCCAACAGATTGACTTGGCTTTACCTTCGGGTTCTATTATGGAAGTCTCTTCTATTCCAACGGCTAATGTTTCTTCTCACTGTAATTCCGCCAGCTATGCTCGATGCTGGAAGCGTTTAGTTTTGTACTCCTACAAAATTGACAAAGCCATCGTCTTTATGCAGTGGACAGATGTTCCTTGGCATCTCTTCATCTAACCTTGCATGCCTTGGAAATCCCCTTCGCTAAACGGGGTAGACTGGTTAAACAACTGGCACAAGTATTCGTGGAGGCTATGAGGTAGCCTTGTTGTCAGTCATGAAAATGTTATGTTGGAACTAGCGGGAGGGTAGGAACTTTCGTGCAGTTCTCCGTTTAAAGGACATTTTTGGGCCTCGAGCTCCCAGTCTGGTGTTCCTTATGGAAACTTCATTAAAAGCTAAGGAGATGGAAAAATCGAAACCATGATTGGGCAATTGTCATGGTCTTGTAGTTGACTATCGATCACTAGTTGCAACCGAAGGGGTGGTCTGGCACTGTTTTGGAATCCATCTATTCAAGTTACTACAAATTCTTTTTCAAATCATCATATTGATGTTATAATTTCAGGCTGCATTTGTGTTCAAGATTGGCCAGTTGACAATGAGAAATTCCACACTTGGAATCAGCTTCGTCATTTTTGACAGTTGAGGTTGTGCCATGGCTTTGCGGTGGCGACTTCAATGAGATCTTATGGTGTTCCGAAAAAACTGGAGGTCTTACTCATTGATGCACTTCATGGGTGCTTTTGAAGGGCAGTTGATGATTGTGGCTTAACTGAGATTCGAAATATGGGTTTTCAATTCACTTGGAATAATGGTAGAAGTGATAGTGAAAACATTCAAAAACGACTTGATCATGCTTTTACTTTCTCAGAGTTCACAATGCTTTTTCCTTCGGCTCATGTCTCTCATTTGCGTTGATTTGACTCAGATCATAATGCAATTTTTATTGCCCTTGATTGTCCTGCTAGTGTCTGCCATGGAAAAGGGGAGGTTTTTCATTTCGTGAGAATGTGATTTGACTGACCCCTCTGGTGAACAAGTGTTTCTGATTCCAAGCTTGCGGCAAAACAGGACAATATGGCTGTTTTTCCTTTATTGGTCCCGAAGCGCAGTTCAGCTTTGCAAGTATAGAGTAGAGGAGACTTTTGCCATGTTAATGTTCAACTTAAAGCACTCCAATCAGAACAAGGGTTGCTGGAGAGACTTTCTCCTACAGTTGAACCTCTATCATGTATCACAGCAAACCAGCAACAAATTGACACTTTGGTGATACGGGAATAACAGATGTGGGCTCAACATTTTCGGGCTGATTAGTTGAAAGAGGATGCAAAAGCTACTCAAAGGCTTAAATGAAACAGCGAGGATATTGCTGCGATATTTATCTCTTATTTTGGGTTGTTTTCCTTTTACTCCTCCCTTGAAGTTCAGCCATCACTTTATATGGTCGGGTAACAGATGATATGAAGTCCATTTTTACTGCTACATTTACAGACACATGAGGTGTTTGGAGCTCTTACTCATATGCATCCGACAAAGGCTCTAGGTCTCAATGGTATGCCTACATTATTCCATCAAACTTTTTGGCAGATTGTTGGTTTTGATGGCATTAACACTGTGGTTTCCATTCTTAATCATAAAGACAATCCTACCTCTTTGAATCATACTCTATTTATCTTATTTCAAAGGCTTCATCTCCTACAACATGTAAGGACTACCGCCCCATTAGCTTATTTAATGCGATTTTTAAGTTGGTAATTAAGACTTTAGTAAATAGATCGAAGACAATGTTATTGGAATAGGGTCCGGGTGGAGTATCTTTTTATGTCATTAAAGGCTCAGTAGATCTTGTCTATTCCTCGTAGTTTTCAGGGACCTAAGGACCAATTAGTTTGGCATCCTTGCCGCAATTGTTGTTTTTCTGTCAAAACAGCGTATCATCTGGCAATTTCAACGGCTTCCGTGGGTGGTAGTAGAGCTTCTTACTCACCTGGCCTTGCAGACTTGGGCTGGTACAAATGCTTTCGAAATTCAAAGGTGCCTAACAAAGTTGAGAATTTTACTTGGCAGGCTATCCAATGTTTTCTCCCTACCAAAGTTTCATTTCCTCATCATCGTGGGGGGCTTCTGGATGCAATGTGCGATCTGTGTGGGGTTGAAAACGAATCTATTAGTCATGCATCGCTTGATTGTCCTGTGGTGGCAGGGACTTGGATTCTTTGTCCCTCAGGTCTTCGTGTTAGGGACCGATTGTAGACACCTTTGATTTATGGTTGCGACAACTTGCAAATATGTTAGACCGAGAGCAATTTGGAATGATTTTCATGATTGCTTGGGCCATTTGGTGGGCACGGAATGTGTGAATTTATGAATGCACACTCCCCTGTCTCCCCAACAGGTCATTGATAAGGCATTCCATTTCTATTCCCTTTTTTCTTCAACAAGATTTGATGCTTCTATGCACACCACTCCAGCTTTTATTGCATAGGGTTGGATATCCCTTCTGACGGGATTTTCCAAGATTAATACGGATGTGGTTGTTTTATCTGATTCATGTTGGGGTTGGCATCGCCCTAAGGGATCGTAGAAGGGCCTTGATTGATGCTGTTTCTTGGTCTCTCCGTGATCATTACAAAGTTGACATAGTTGAATTTGTGGCTCTGCAATGGTGCATGCTAATTGTACTCCTGTATTAGATGAGGATAAATCTAAATTGTTTTTTTTTTTTTTTTTTGAAGAAAGTCAATTAAATTCTCATTAAAAAAGTAAGACAGTACTCAATCGCTACATATTATGTTAAAAAAAATAAAATAAAGGGTTATAACTAATTACTAAATAATTAGTTGGTTTTAAATTTTTTAATTCTTCTTATATTATCTTTTAAATTTAACTCTAAGTTCTTCCCCATAAATTAACCAAATTGCTCTTCTTTCAAGTCTTTTATAAAGATAGCAAAATTCATGATACTTGGGCATTATTGAGAAGTTGATAAAAGAAACAACATTAAAACCACAAAATATGAGAAAATTTCATTAGTCCCCCCTAAAAAAGGTGTAAACATAAGTCATCCAACCTAAATATACAACAGATGATTCTTGCAACAATAAATTATGTATGTCAAAAATTTTATAATATAGTGATAACACTATTAAGTTTTTTATATGAAATATTTAATATATCTAAATTAATATAATTTTTAAATAATTTTTTTATTATTAATTAATTTCAGAATTTAAATTTTAATTATTGAAACTAAGAGTTGAATATTTTACTATGCAATTAGTAGGAAAAAGAGTCACTATTAATTATTAGAGTGAATTAAGATTTTTTAACTTTAATTAGTAATTATAAAATTTTTGATATATTTATTTACACCTTTAAGTATAAAAAATAAATTGATTTAAATAATTAAATTTTAAATTTTGTTGTTTAATTTTGTATATATATTTAAGTATTTAGATAAATTTGAATATTGTAAATTACATTCATTTCACCCATTTTTATTTTTGTTGTGATACTATGTTGAATAATTTCAATATAAATGTGAGTGCAAAACTTACCAACATTATTAATTGATTAAGATTTATGATTAAAAAACATTCTTAGTTGAATAGTTTTTATATTAAAATTTTATAGTGAAACTAAATGACTTTTGGTTTCATTTAAATATTATGTGAAATTATTTTTTTTTTATCAAATTCATATATAGTTTATTTAATTTCAATTTTTAACATTTTTAAAAGTATTATTTAATTCCTTGAACTTAAGTAAAATATAATAAATTTGTATATCCAAAAGAATAATTTAAGAATTTACATAAATTTAGAATTATTTATTCAAATATAATCTATTTTATTTTTTACTGAAATTACAAAAATTATATTAAAATACTTTAAATTTAAATAAAATTATGATTAATTTAAGTTGTTATTAAAATAAGGTGTTTTGTATTAAAAAACATTATTTTTTACTTTTTTTATAAATGTTGAGTTATCTGTTACTTAAATTATGTAAATTATATATTAAAATTTTAAATTAAATAATAGTTAAAATAAAAAATATAATTACTTAAATTGATTATTTTTTATTCAAATATGATACAATTTACTAATAAAACACATTATCTTGAATATGACTAGTTAAGACATTTATAACTAGCACAAATAAAAAAGAACTTAAAACTAGCTTTTGGTGTAAACTAATTATGATTAGAAAGTTTAATGACTCACCCCTTACTATCCTTATATAAGTCATTGCTCTTTCATATATGTCTTTCACTAAATTGATAAATAATGCAAAAATCTTCTCTTTCTCATCACTCACCACATTACTTGCCTAGAAACTTAGTTATATGCTTTTTCTAAATTAATAAAAATCATATGTAGATATCACTTCTTTTCTTGATAGTTTTCTATCAACCTTTTAAGAAGAAAGATAGTTTATGTTATTAATTTACTAGGCATAAACCTAAACTGATTTTTTGAGATATAGAAAATCTTTTATAATCATTATTTTATAACCCTTTCCTATAACTTTATAATAAGGCTCATTAGTTGGATGATTTAATAGTTAGTGTAATCCTAAATGTCCTTTTGTTCTTAAAAATTGCAACAAATGTGTTGATCCTCCACTTTTCAGGCATCCTCCCCTTTTTCAAAATTCTATCAAAAAGCCTAATCAACCAAGCTACTCCTCTTTTCCTTCAGGCTTTCTAAGATTTAATTGGTATTCCATCTAGTCCACTTGCTCTTCCACCACTTGTATTCCTTAGGGCTACTCTTACTTCTAAGAGACAAATATCTTTAATGTAAATAATCTTTTACATAAGACCACTAAAGTCCTTAAGATTATTTTAACTATTTTCATTAAAGAATTTATCAACGTATGTTCTCTATCTCTCTTTAATCTTATCCTTTCTTAATAGGATCTTTTGTGCATCATCTTTAATACACTTGACTTGGTTAAGGTCTAAACTCCTTCATTCCCTAATTCAAGCTAGCCTATATATCTCTTTATCCCCTCTTTTAGTGCCAAGCTTATCATAAATATCATTAAATGCATTTGCTTAGGCCACTATGACAACTTTCTTTGCCTCTTTTTTAGTTAGCCTGTATCTTTTGTACATATTATCATCTTGACTCTTAGGTGGACTTCTATAACATTCTATTTTCCTTTTAATGGCTTTTTGTACCTTTTGACCCTTTCAACAGTTTCCTTAGTTGAAAGACTATTTCCTTTGGCAACCTTTAAGGTCTTTGTCATTATTATATACATGCAATTTTTCATTCCTAACAACAAAATATTGATGTCAATAACAATATCACAATCCCCTTACTCCAACATCCTATTTTGGAAAGTCAACTTTTTTTATGGTTTTTATAGGTTCCACCACTTAATTTTATACTATTGAAACACTTTTCTCTATCTTGTTACATATTTAACAATGACATTTAAAACTACTGACCTATGTTGTGTGATAAGAGCTTCTCCTAATGTGACTTTACATTCTTTAAACAAAATACAATCCATACACCTTGGTAAGAAAAAATCAATATGGCTATTATTGTAACCATTTCTAAAGGTGATTAAATGTGATTTCCTTTTTTGAAAGTAGGCATTAATTAAAATTAAGTCATATGCTATAGTAAAGTCCCATATATGCCTAGGCAGTAGCATGGTGCTTCTCTTGTGGGGTACACCATACACTCTTGCTCACTTTTCACTACATATGCATGTAAGGGATGCCCTAACCAAAATGCTTAAAGGATTTATGACATAAGGATTTGGCTATTTTTACGCTAGCTGCCAACCTCCTACAACCCTCCTTTATTATTTGAGCTTGAGATCAACAATACTAAGCATGATGTCCCACATTAGTAAAGTTAATTTTTGCAAAAATTTTAGTTTTATAAATAATAATTCATTTTAATCCTTCTAATCTATGAGTTCCACTAGATTTTATTAAGATTCCTTATTTCCTTTCTTTTTATATTCAAATTACATGACATAAACATCATATATGTTAACCATATCATAGTAAAATTAACTCATATAATTTTGCTAATAACTCTTTAGTATATAATTGATTTCTTTTTTTACTGCAGCATTACTCCTAAATAATACAACATAATATACTTGAGTTAGTTATAAAAGCATATTGAAAAAAAAAAAATGCAAATAAATTTCACATAAATTTACAAAAGCATGTTATTATCATCTTACAACCAATTTTAATCATGCAATCAATCACATTTATATAAGGAATTTTAATAGTGACAACATGAAATTATGTAAATCTCATATGCATATTTGTGACATGCTAAAGATACAATATAACCAAGAAACATAATGCTATTCGTGTAGAGTTGACATTTCTTAGCATTAGCATACAACTTTTTCTCTTTTAACACCTAAAACACTTGTTTCAAATGCTTTAAGTGTTGAGAATTAGATTTTTTGTAAACAAGAATATCATCAAGGTACACAATAATAAATTTACCCATCAATGGTCTAAAGACATGAGTCATAAGTCTTATAAAAGTGTTAGGTGCATTAGAAAACCCAAATGGCATAACTAGCCACTCATAAAGACCATTTTTAGTTTTAAAGCTATCTTTCACTCATGTCCAAGTCTTATTCAAATTTGATGATGACCATTTTTAAGATCAAATTTAGAGAAAATAACAAAACTATGTAATTGATTAAGTAAATCATCTAGTCTAGGAATAGGAAACCTATACTTGATAGTAATTCTATTGATGACTCTGCTATCTATGCACATATGCCAAGATCCATCCTTTTTGGGTACTAAGAGGGCTAGAATAGCATAAAAACTCATGCTTTCTCTTACAAATCCCTTCATTATCAAATCTTCAACTTGCCACTGTAACTCTTTATGTTCTTTAGAATTCATGCGATAAGTTGCTTTGTTTAGGGGAATAGAGACTGGGATTAGGTCAATTTGGTGTTGAATATCTCTCATTGGAGGTAGGTTGGGCGGTGTTTCTTTTGGCACAACATTTATAAATTCTTTTAATAAAGGTTGAACTAGTGGATTATACTCCTTTAATTTTGCAATTGATTCCTCTACAAGCATATAATATACATCTCTTTATTTTCTAAAAATGCCTTTTTAATAAAATTGCTAGAAAGTAATGTATTTCCCTCTCCATTTGTATACTTAGGAGCATGATCTGGTTTCATTGGGACTAAATTAATTCTAACACTATCTTTCATAAATGAGTAAGTGTTTTTGTAGTCATTATTAACAACTTTCCTATCATATAACCATGGTTTGCCTAACAGCAAGTAAGTAACATCCATGGGAGCAACATCACATTAGACTTCATCTTTATAGTTTTGCCTAATAGAAAATTCTACTAAGCATGTTTTGTTTTTCATTACCTCAGTTCCTTTAAGAATTCATTGTATTTTGTAAAAGTGAGGATGCTCTTTAGTTTTCATACTTAGCTTCATTATCATTATTGTTGTTACCAAATTAGAAGTGCTTTCACTATCAATAATGAAGTCACACAATTTTCCATGAGAAGTGCACCTAGTATGAAAGATGCTTTCCCACAACCACTTATTTTTGTCATGCTTAGAAGTGATGTCCAAACTTCTTTGAATCACAAGCATTTCATCCTCATTAGTATAAATAACTTCTTCATCATAAATAGGGTCTCCCAACTCTTCTTCATTCTCTTTACCATACTCATCCAGCAATGTCACAACTCTACATTTGGGCATTCAGAAGCAATATGCCCATAACCTTGGCATTTGAAGCATCTTTTTGAGCTATTATTAGAAGAACTAGCTTGTTTGTTGCCTTTGGAAGCTCTTTTGTCACTAGAAGACTTAATTGAAGAGTGTAGCCTTAAACTCGAACCATTCTTTTGGTTTAAAGGAAAAGTTTTAATGGTTGATTTTGGCGTAGCCTTTTAAACCTCCTTCCTTTACTTTTCAATAGTTACAACAAGCTTTCTTACATCATTGGCAAACCAATATGGTTGCAATCAAACGACGTTACCAATCTCCCTTTTCAGACCTCTCAAGTATTTTGGAATAGTTTGTTCTTTCGATATAACCAAATCACCCTTCATCATGAATTGTTCAAACTCCATAGGATATTCCTTGACACTCATTTCTAGTTGTTGCTCAAGAGAATAAATTTTCATGTAAATCTCCATTTAATAATCTTCAAGTAGAAATCTTCTTTTCAACTCCTTTTTCATTTTCTCCCATGTCATAATTTTTCTTCTCCCTTTTATATCTCTTTATTTCTTCAAGTTCTCCCACCATAGAGAAGCATACTTCTTAAGTTCCAAAGCCACTAACTTGACCTTCCTATCCTTAAGAAACTCCTTATATTAAAAAATACACTTAACAGTATGTAGCCAATCAAGGAACTCATCAGGTTGCATTTTTCCCTTAAACTCAAAAATTTCAATCTTTATGTCAAATCCTCTGAAGTTGGAATGATTCCTTCTCATTGGAAAGTAATAAGAAGATGAGCTATTACTTGATTCTTTAATAATCATCAGAAAGTAGGTTCTTATATGTAGCATCAGAAGAATCATCATCATGATCACATGTCCCTTCATACTAATTCAAGCATCATTATAGTTCATGAAGTTGTCTCCTTAATTCATCCATCTTAAAATCATGACTATCTCTTTCTGGAGTTGTAATACATTATCTAGGATGAGTCATGAAACCTAGGTCCTGTGGGTTATGCTTTGATACAAAATTTGATATGGGAAAAGGATCCAATAGTAACCTTCACACTAAGGATACAAGAGAAACTCTACTAGCTTAGAGATATAGGGCTGGTTGCACTCACCATTCTTAATGAATCCACTTAAGAGATAGAGAAATGCTAGGTTTAAGTCACCACTTCATGGAATCCAACATAGAGATACAAAACATAGAAGAAAACTCTTCAAATTCCTTAGGGTTATAGTTTAATTATTCACCAAAATTTTACCTTTTCAAATATTAGAGAAATTATAAATGAAAGGCTTTAGAACATCCCTCTAGGCATAGGAAAATGCTTCAATATCTTGACTTTTAAGTATCCTGGTAGCTAGTAAAGGAACATAACTCTTGATGTTCTAAATTCATTTGAATCTAGACATTTAAAGCTTTTAAATAGCTATTCATGACTATCATTGGACTTGGGTTGAAGGTCTAGTAGTTAGAACAAGTTTGACATGCAATCTATTCTTTTAATAACATAATGAGTATTTTTTGTGCTTGACCCAAGTCTTGGATTAATTCTTGGATATTCTTAGGAGATGCTCTTACATCATATTCCACTAAAAAAACACTATGTATTCCATTAAAAAACTGTTATCTATCTGATAAAAAACACTACCTAATGCATAATAAATGCTTCAAGTTCCACTAAAAATTACTATGTATTTTACAAAAAAACTGCTGCCTATTTCTCCATTGACTGTTGCCTATTTCTTGAATAATTGCTATCTATTTCTCTAATGATTATTGCTAAATGTAAAAAATTCACTACATAAACTAATAACAAAACATTTTCTAAAACAATAGAACCATTGCATGTAATTTTTATAATTGTTACATATTCAATATAAAAAGTGTTACAATAGTCATTAAAAACCATTGCATAAAATAGGTTTATGTAGTGATTTCATATGTATTACTTTAGGTCGAGAAAAATTGTTGCGTAAGATCTATTGCAATGCTTGCAAATTTAATAGCCTAAAAATAGCTGCATTTGACTTTAGGCAATGGTTTTTACCATAATAGCAATAGTTTTGAATTGCTACTATAGCTCTTATTTCTTATAGTGTGTTATTAAATTATTTAACTTTTATTTAAATACTAATTTCTAATCTATAACAAATCTAGATTAACTTTAACATTCCTCTTTAATCTTGATTCAGGAATACAATCATTCATAACATTTGCTTTTACTTGTCAAAATCTTCATACTTCAATGATATATACTTCTTAACCTTGTACTTTAACTTCATCATCTTTAAAAATTACTTTCATGTTAAAACTTTATGACTTCATCTTCATTTATGACATCCATTTAGTTAGTACCATAACTCATTTCTTGTCATATTCATAATTTGCAAACATAGTAAATTTTCTCATTATATAAGAATATTAGGAGCTTCCTTAGTAATTTTTGCTTAATTTTCTTTGGTTGATATTAGTTTGGCTTTTGAATTTCTAAAGAAACATGTAGCATAAGATGTTAAACAATAAGGTTTTGGGTTTCATTACTTTATACTACATGGTATCTTTAGAATAGTATTATATATATATATATATATATATATATCCATCTTCTAATTTCCATCTAAATAAAAAAATTGAATTAAGCTAACGTTAACTCTTATCTTAATAAGTACCTAACTTTAAGCTCTTTTTAATTTTTAACTCAATTTATCCTTATATCTAAGCATTTATACCTTTTGTTACCTCAACACCTCTTTATATCCAAACCATTTAATTTGCATAAGCTTTAAGTCTTAACTCAACTCTACAATTCCAAGTCTCCATTCTTTTATTAATTACTTTACTATTGTCCCATGTAAATTAGATCACTTTACTTTTCTTTTGCCTTTTTTCTTCTTTCTCATACTCATAAATATTAAATTTATGAATCTCATCTTGTTTCTTTTGTCATGACTATCAATTCATTTAATTTTTTAATAGTTCTTTTTTTTGCCTATTCTTTGACTTTTTCGTTCTAATCCTTGCTCTTTCATTTCCTTTCACTTTTGCCTTGAACTTTCTCTCTAATCTATTTTTCTATCTCTTTTTCTTTTAACCGTTTTTATTCTTTCTTTTTTTTTTTCCCTTCTCCTTTCTGGTCCCCTTTCAATTTTCACCGATGTCACTCCTTATTTACAATAATTAGAAAGTGCCAAAAGTAGGGGAGTGTCTGTTAGCATCAAAGAGACCCACGAGATTTTTGGGTGGCTTGCAAATAAGGTGGACAGTGGAAGACCTTGGGTCATTGTTGATAAAAACTAGAAAGAGGAGCTAGCAATTTTTATGGTTTTTCAGCGATGTTTTGGTGCATCAATGACTAGAACTTGTAGATTGGCTCCATGCAACATGGGAAATGACAATCCCTTGCTTCTATGGTTACTAGATAAGAGGCATTCGTTGACTGGAACTTGGCAATTAAATTTTTAGTTCTTTCTAGATCTGGGAATTTTTTGGTGTCCTTGAGGCGTGTGCTGGCCGGAGATTAAGGGATAAATACTTGACAATTCAAAGGATGTCTTCTAGCAAGGTAGACAACAAGATGTAGTGGCACGTGGTGATGTTGTCAACAACACCGCTTATTCCATCAGCAGTTCTGGTGGTAGCTCCTACAAGGCTTTTCTGCTTTGTTTTCTTTAATTCTCAAATTATATTCTATTGTTCAATTAAATTTCAACAAATTCCAAGTCAAGTACTTTATATCAATATTCAGTTTAAATATTCGTTCTAATATAATTATTAGATCAATTACTAATTCCAAAAAATTCTCTAGTGGCAATTAGTAGCAACTAGCAGTGGCTCTATCTTTGCTTCTTCCACTTCAATTCTCTTATCGAGCATCAGTTTTGATTATTTGGTTTCATCAGATCGAGTATAAGTAGCAAGTGGCTACTTCTCTCTTTTGATCCTCAAATTGAACTAGCTCTAATATGATTCCTAATTGATTGACTACTTTTGAATAGGTTCTTCCACCTTGTTAGTCCTCAATTCAAAACAACTTTGATACTTTCTATGGTGGCTAATGATTGCTTCTCTTTTTTGGTTCCTAGATTAAATCTACCATGATACCAATGATAAAGTTAAATTACCTCCGATGACATTATTAACTTATATTAAATTTTATTGGTGCAAACTCTCAATTTTATTAACCTCAAAATGTCACACAACAATTAACAGATAAACACACACAAAACATAAATACCAAGCCACTCTAATAATCTTGGTGACATCTCTCAACTAATCATATACTAAAGTTTGCCTTCACTAGCTAGATAAAAAAAAAACCTTTACTTACCAATCACGCAATAAATAGACACTCCAGTCTTTATGTACTAAACTACATTTATGCCTAATCTAATTCTCAAATCATACCAAATAATACTAAACTATTTAACTTTTATTTGAATACTAACTTCTAGTCTATAACAAATATGGATTAATTTCAATCCCTTCAAGTTGAACAAGTTGTCCATTATTATGATTCCACCCATGTTGGGATAACTTTGTTAACCAACAAAGTTGCCCTAGCCATTAGGTGCCCTTGGCATAGAGTGATTTGCCAGTGAATCAAAAATTGATATAAAGCTGCATGTAGGAGTAGACATAACTTGACCTTGGGTTGTTTAACGAAGAAAGAGGCATAGCTCGGAGATGCATGACATGCCCTTTTGAATTCCCTAGCAAAAGCTTTTCCATTATTGTTGCAATTTGACTTCCACATCCATCTAGCAAAGCCTAAGTAGTGTGCAATATCTTCTTCTACACTGAGCAATTAGGCAACCCACAAGGCCACGCAGTATACTAAATGACAAACCATCCACATCAAGAACCACGTGAGCAATAAAAGGGGAACAATTGAATTAGTGAAAGTGAACAAAAGACTGAAGTCACACAAGATATTACCCCTTAAAAATCACATAATGTAAGTAATTTAGTACAAATAATATGACTAAGGATGACGTGAAGGGGTGATTAATGACTTGGGTGACTAGAGGTTGGATTTGACTTGGGTGTTCTAATTTTCTAAAGCGGGGATATTGAAATAGGCTCAAATACAATGAGTCCTAAGGCCTCAATCTAGTAAGCCTATTATCTACAGCCTATGTTCCATCGATAATATCCTCACTATTTGCTCTACCGAAAAGTCCATTCTTGCTCTTTAAACTTAGGCTATTAGGGTGTCGTGCTAGTTGTCTGATTGATTTATTTTAAACTAATAAAAAAGAAATTAAAAATTTTGGATGTTGATTACCTAATGAATTTTCCTCCCCCCCCCCCCCCCCCCCGGGAAATCTTTTAGATCTTAGTCACAACAAGCCTTTCCTTTATACTTCTTTGTGTGTGTGCACGTGTGTCACAAAAACGCTCTAACCTCTAGCCACATACATGAGTTCCTCCCTTAGCAAAAATCAATAACATGAAAACAAAATTATAAAAAGAAGGAAAGAAATGGATTTTTGTGAGCTGAAAGGCCATGTTTTGGCATTAAGATATATCATAATTTCAATACGTCTAAGTTCTATTGATCTTATGAATGTGGGTTGTAGTATGCGTACATAAGGGTGTCATTCATTCCTCGATCCAATTAGCCGAGACCCCTACAACGTGTGACAACTTGTTTAACACCTTTTTAGAGGAATATACTAATGAAAGATCCAAAAATTTCATTCTCAATACTGCTTTTTTATCATATGCAAAGAATTATGCTGGGTGAGAGGTTCACACAGACACATTTTCTTGTTTATATTGACTTAAGTATCAAAGTATTTAATGTCTAGAACCAACAACACTGTCTAACTTTCATTGCTATCCAGCACATCAACTTTAGAACTCAACATGAGAACATAACTCATCAATTTTAAATAAGCAAATTTTTAGGTTATTTTCCAGGTAGCTTGTGCGTCAGGGCATTTGACAGAAGAAATTGCTTGCATGTCTCCATTTATATAAGTTGCTTGACTTTGATAGAAAGCATGTTTAATGCAACACTTTGGATGTCCCTCAAGTATATTAGTGATTCCTTATGTAATCACTACATCAGCGGTTTAGCTGCAAATGGGACAATTGAGTTTTGATTTATTAGGCCTATTTTGTTTCTTTAAATTGAAGAATACCTGCCAGGGACAAAAACTGTGACCCGCAGTGACAAACAGTATGACTATTTCAGCCCCAGTTGCCTTGCCAGACAAAAAGGAAGTGTTGCAGTTCTGCTGTTAGAGCTACACAAATTTTAATGAAGAACAAATACCATGCATTTACAATTTGCAAACTTGTGCTGAACTTATAAGCTGTAAAGACCGGCTGAGAAAGATTAAGCATCCAATTTTAAATGCTTTGCAATACTTGTATATGAAACAAGTTGATGTCACTTCAAGAAGATGGAAAGAGTTATCACTGAATTTTGACTTTCTGAGAGCATTTAGAAATATTGATCTTACAAAGATAGGTTCTATGATCAACTCTCGTAGCGTGCACAGAATTGGGAAAATCAACAACTTGTAGCTTTAGGACAGGGAAAGCAATTTAGGTGACAAAATAGACGGAAACAAAACAAGACTAGTGCAAGATATGTCTTCAGAACATATCAGCTACTATATTCATGTCCATGATTATTGTCTTCAAAGTTCAAACAAGCTTAACAAACTATAGATGGGACAAAGGGAACATCACATGTCGTATATCTTACAAGCTATGCCCATTTTGCCATTACGGACATGATTCCAGCACCTATGAGAGCTAAAATGTAACCCCATATCTGGAGCTTTACACTTGCTTGCATTTTGGGCCCTAGAAACTCTGCTGCCAGTAGGTCCACCAGTGCCGTATAATTCAATAACCCGGCAGATGCAGCATTCAGCAGTCCCACCACAATTAGAGCCATTGGACTGTCTTCTTTGTAAGCGTTCGACAAAAGAATTCCCAGCGCGATACCAAGAGGAGTTGTGGTAGAGAAGAAAAACACCATTATAGCTTTCATCTTCATTCGATAGTCAGCCTGACCATTCATGACAGAATGCAAGTGTTAGAAAATGTGTATTAGATCGAGAAGTACAGCATCCTTATTCCATATTAAACTGTACTAAGTATTGTAACCTGTAATATGCATCCACCAAGACCCATTCCTTCAAAGAGTTGATGAAAGCATAAGGCAGCAATGAGTGGCCTGATTGTACATGGATTGGCGGATGCCCCCATCGAGAGACCTATTACCACTGAGTGAACAACAATGCCAAATTCCAGCACCTACACATATAGATTACGCACAATAATTTGTAAAGATCTAAACGCTGGAACCAATTATATAGATGCAAGATCTGAATCAAAGATAACATGGAAACATGGATATCAAATTTCAGCTAATAATCAAATTTCACAAGATAATAAATGAAAGAAATCAAGGAACAGCAATTAAGTTAATGACTCTAGCAGAGAAAAGATCAACACTTTTGGACTGGCGTCAGCAATGCCATAATCTTCGGTTGACAATTGGGAAAATAAATATACCTGTGCCACGACCCGATTCCTCATCAACTTCTCACGGGCATCCTCATTCACATCCTTTTCGGCAGCATCTAACTCACGACCAACACTCCCATTTACCGCTCGGTCGTCGACATCATTTTGATTCTTATTATGGTTACGCCTGCTGTAATAACTCGTTGCAAAAGAATCCAACATGAGGGTCATCATGGCGAACAACATCGCCACGAAAGTGGTGAACGGGAACTTATGCCAGGGATTGTCGGGCAAGCACGGGGACGTCAAGCAGTCGAAAGAATCAGGCAAGACGTGCATGTACCCGGTGGCGAGGATAACACCAGAAGCAAAGACTTTAACCAGTATGAACGAATCTCTGTCGGGCCGGACAAACGGGAAAGAGTGGGAGAAGAGCGGCAGGGAGATCCCAATCATGCTGGTGACGAGAATGGAGACTATTGCAATGATCTTCAGCTTCAGGGCCTTGGCCTTGTCCAGGCACCCACTCTCGGATTTCTGGCATCGTTCCTCCGCTAGGGTAATTGGCAAATGCTCGGAGGCGAGGATGATGATGATGAGAATCAAACTTAGGTTAAGCGCATTCAGCTTTGGGCGGGCCATGGCCGATGACTTGCTCTGTTTTTTATTTTTGTCTTGAGTTTTGTAAGTCAGAGAGATTTTCTCGTCTTTGGACTCACAGAAACTCAGAAACAACGGTCTTGCCGATAACAGTTGGGGAGTGCCGAGCTGTGTTTTTATAGAATAGATGCAAGTGGGTGTTGGTAGGTCAGCGGTTTTATATTTTTTATAGTGTAAATGGACATGCGCCGACCAGCAGCCCTCTTTGGCTCTTTCTTTCGTTGACTAATATTATTCAATCCAAGTCGGCTGCCACGTCACTCCAGAGTGTGGTGAGCGCGTGTTCTCTGCAACGTAAAAAAACTTAAAAAAATCGACGCATGCGCTCGAACACACGCCATCCTACTGACTCACACACACGACAGAATCTCCGTCGCTCCGCCGGAAAATTTGCGTTTCTGGTGAAGAAGACTTTGTTGCCTGGAAATCTTGGTCTAATCTAATTTCTCCACCACTGCCTCCCATTTTCGCGCCCCAATACTGAGCTGCCTCTCCGTCCAGTCTCTTGCCCTCCTTGGAGCAAGAGACTGGATTCATTATATATATATATATATATATTTTCTGGAGCACCCAAAACCCCAACCGCCGGTTTCTTTCTTCTTATCATGGCTTCTGATATGCTAAAGTGTGCCTTTCCAGTTATCACTCCAAGGATTCAATCATTGTAAGAACTTATGGCTTTGTAGAAGCAATCACGACACAGACTCATGTATACATTCAACCATGAAGCTGCTGGTTCTTCTCACTCTATAGTCCCTGAGATATACTGGTGCAATCTTCTGTGTGGGACCCTTTAGTTTTTCTTATCTCTCAATCGTCACTGCTACTAGATTCATTATATGGCTATGAGATTGGCCTTGTTTGTAGATTTTTCTTCGTGTTGCACTTGAGAGCACGTAGATGTCATTAATGCAAAAGTAGTGTCAACAAGTTGAATTGGATGGGCATGTAGATGTCATCAATGCAAAATTGGTGTCAACAAGTCCTTGATTTTGTCTACTTCATCTCAAACAAGATCCAAGCTCACGAGCAATCCACAAAATATGGAAACACAGCAATAAATAGCGTGCACAAGCATTTTTGTAGTTATTCATTTTGTCAACACATTGTCATATCACACTTAGAGTTGCACAGTGCATCTTGTTTCTTATTGAAGAAACATGAGTTGGGGTAGTGCCGTTCCATGAAATCTAGGTTCCCCTTGGAGTTTCTTTTATTTGTTCTGTATATGCATCCTTATCATTAAATTCCTTCGGGGTGTTCGCCAATTTTTCCCACTAAGGACATATTTCGGATCCATTCCAGTAGATCTAATATCAGAAAAGTATCTTTGGTATAGGGTTAAGCTTTCCACGTGATACAGTTTTCACTTTGGTTGCTGAGGTTATCCCATTTGGTGGTTAATTTTTCTTTTTGTGCTATAATTTGTTGCCATTTACAGTTGTTTTGAATTGGAAGGTTTTATGTTACTGTGCATTTGTTGTCATGTAAGAATGCCGAGATTGTCCTGGTAAGTATCATCTGGGACGACCTGATAGTGGTAACTCACTCCTTTTCAATTTTTGATTGGAGTATCCTTTGTTCACCTTGTCAAATAGGGAGGCTCGTGATGCTGTTTGGGAAGACTACAAAATAGGTTGTATCAATACCTAAAGTTTTTAGTGTAAAACAAAGCGCATATACTGCATCAGCATGCTTAAAGATGCAGACTAAGTTCCCTGTAGAATTGGGCCAGCCAACATTTGATATCGTGCACCAGCTCTTTTGGTTATTTTAACATTTTTGAACGTGTTAGAATGGAGAAAGTTGGGTGATGATTCTTCGAGTTACATGTCTTTTGACTATCAGTTGGATCATGCCAGAGGACCAAGCTGCTCCTTGCAAGATCCCGTGAACATCAATGCATTATAGGCATGTGTATATGCCTTGGCTTAAACAGAGAGAGTAAGAATTACTTACTTTTTCAAAATGACGAAGATTTAATTAGTTTTTCAAAATGATTCTTCATTCCAGTGTTTTTTTGTCGCACCAGGATGAAGATACTTATCCCTGGTAATTGCTTCTTTCCATTGTCGCTTAACAACGTGTATTCCATGCATTGATGAATGCTCCCCTTGCACTTCATCTCAAAACTGATATCATCATAACAACATTTGGCGCTGCAGTTTCTGTTGTGAAGCCTAGCTTCTTCATAAGCCCCTCAATGTGAAAGGAATTGAAGAACCAGAAAGCTGAATTGCAGCCTAAGTGTCACAGCAACTTCAGCAAGCCAGGAATGGAAGATTCATCTTGTTTATGGCAATGTTCCTTTTTCAGTTGTCTTGTAACTAGTCTTCAAGTATGTCTAGTTGGTGTAACCAATGAGTAATTGAGTTGTAATGTATTAGGTTAGAGTTACTGGTTGTCAAACTAGTAAAACCATATGTTAGTGGGGTTAGATGACAACATAAGGGCACTGCGCTAGGTTAGCTTGATATGCAACAATAGCAAGTATGGTAAACATGTCTTTTGATCATCATCATTGTACCTGAACATTGCACAAAGACCCTTTATAAGGGCACATGGTTAACAATAATATATATAGAAAATTGCGACCAAAAATTTGTGTGTATATGGAACCCTCTGCATTGTTGTCATAATTTTCATCTTCTTCCTTTTCTTTTTCTATCTTTTGCAACAAGTTGCTTCCTTCCCCAACTAACAGTGGTCTTAGAACCACCTTGATCTTAAAAGGCCTATGCTCTAGTGTTTGTGAGAAAAGAAAAACCAGAGAGGCATCATAGTTAAAAGACATTCAGACACTTGGAAAATAGAAATGACTTCCCACTACTCATTTCCAATCTTTCCTCCACCAGTATTCTTTGGTGAGAATTATCTAAAATGGGCTGTTAAGATGAAGGCCTATTTAACATCTCTTGATCTCTAGAAGATTGTTGAAAATAGAGATCAGGTCAAATTACTCTGCAACAATCCCACTGTAGCTCAACTTAAGCATCATAGTGAAGAAATAACTAAGTTGTATAAGGCATTTTTATGCATTCATTTTGGTGTGAAAGATGTCATCTTCACCAAAATGATGACATAAAGAGAGTAGAAGAAGCTTAAGGAAAGCTAAATGATGGGTTTCATGGCAATGATAAGATAAGAAGCATTCAAGCCCTAAACTTGATAAGAGAACTTGAATCCCTCAAAATGAAGAACACAGAGTTTATCATGAAATTTTATACTATCAATGAAATTAGGCTACTTGGAGGGGACCTTACTAACCAAAGGATTGTTGAAAAGGTCTTGGTGTACTTGCTAGAGTAGTATGAGTCTAAATTTTCATCTCTGAAGGACTTTAAAGACCTAAGTAAGTTTACACTTGTTGAGTTGGTCAATGCTTTGCAATCTTTGGAACTAAGAAAGACAATTGAACAAAATGACTCCCTTGAATTTGCTCTAGAGGCAAGGAGTAGAGATAAGAAATTTTCAAGCTCAAAGAAGCAATATGACAATAAAAGAGACAAGGAGAAAGGTGAAGGAGGAAGCAATAAAGAAGGAGAAAAGTATAAAGTAAAACCTCTTTGCAAACATTGTGAAAAGACAACTCATATTGAGAACTATTGTTACTTGAGATTAGATATACAATGTAGTATCTACAAGAAATTGGGACATATCGCAACGGTGTGTAAGAATATAGGGAATCAATAGTTAAGACAACAGCAAGCTCAAGTAATTGAGAGTCAATAGCAGGAGGAGCAATTTTTCATGGTAGGATGCAATGATTACAAGAGGAATGTTGAGAAACAATTAATAAATAATGGTTGCACTTTTCATATGTCAAATGACGTGAAAAAATTTAAGTCACTAGATCATTACTACAAATTCAGAGCAAAAGTGAGGAATGAAGAATTCATTGATGTACAAGTAAAGCGTACTTTAGTTGTGATGATAGCAATAGGTATCAAACTCATACATGAAGTCCTTAATGTTTCTTGTATTAATCAAAATTTGTTTAGTGTTGGACATTTAATTGAAAAGGAATATACATTTCTCTTTAATGACAAAACTTGTAAAATTACAGATTCTAAAAATCATGAGCTCTTAATTGCGGAAATAAAGATCAAAAGCTTTATGGTTGGCTGGAATCTCATGCATAATCATGCTTTTGTGCATACTATTGATGGCTTAATCTTATGGCATAAAAGGCTAAGGCATCTCAGTTACTTAATACTATGTCATATGCATGAGAAACAGTTGGCCCTAGATGTCCTTATAGTAACTAAGTCTCCTTAGGTTTACAAAGCTTATCAATTTGGAAAGCATTGCAAGCTACCATTTCCTACAAACAAAGCTAAAAGATCTACTCAAAGGTTGAAGCTTATACACACTAATATGTGTGGTCACTTTAGCACTCCTTCGTTAAATAGTAGTAAGTTCTTCATCTTATGTATAAATGATTATACTAGAATGTATTGGATTTATTTTATAAAGCATAAGTTAGAGGTGCTTGATATCTTTACCAAATTCAAACCTGGGATTGAAACTCAGGTTAGCTACATGATGAAGATGTTAAGGTTAGAAAATGGCATTGAGTACATAACTGACAAGTTCAACAAATTTTGTCAAGATGTTGGGATTCATTGTCAACCCACAGTTACTTACACCTTTTAACAGAATAGGATGAGTAAGAGAAAAAAAAAAAGGAGGTGTTAAATGCCTAATGTTTGAATAGAACATGCCAAAAGGATTTTGGACAAAAGCAACCAACACTACTATTTAATTACTTAATAGGCTATGTATAAAGCTTTCTATGGTAGCAAGACTCCATATGAGGTATGACATGTAACCGAGCATTTGGTTTAACACTTAAAGGTCTTTGGTTGCTTATATTATTACCTTGTACCTAAGACATAAAGAGAACCTAGATCTTAAGGTGGAAAGGAGAGTATTTCTTGGTTATTGTTCAAATGGTAAGACCTACAATATCTTTGATTTGAAGACACATAAGGGTTTAGTAAGTCAAAATGTCAAGTTTGATTAAAATGAAAACTAGGATTGGGACAAGGCTCAACCAAATGGTGGAGTCCAAGTTTCCAATGGCAACCAATCACCTTTGCAACCTAATATTCCTACAAATGATGAAGTGGCTAAGTTTGATGATGAGCTAGCAAGATGGAGTAGATCACAAACATACATTATTATCTTTAATTGCTAATGCCATTAAAGCTATGCATCAAAAAGCCAAAGGACAAGTCTCCATTGGACCATGATTCTCCATTGGCAAAAGGCTTATTGAAATCAATGTTGTCATCATTGTTGCTTGTTATTAATTCTTAGATCAGAAGTTCATAGGTAGACTTTATAGCCATGAATGCTTGACAAGATGAAATTTCAAGATTCCATAAATTTGACCCCCAAAAATGGTCATTGTATCAAGAAAATGATGACTTTACTATTTAATTATGTATGCATTGCATTGTATAGGATTTAGGAAGGTTTTAAAAATGAAATACATCAACTTCTTTCAATTTACAAGAGAGAACAAAGTACAAACTATCTTGTTATATGCTTTAGATATTGATTTTGACAACTTTACTCTTTAATTTGTTAAATTATTAAAATTGTAATCCAACCTTAAAAAGGGAAAATGAAGAAAGAAGCTTAATGCTCATAACAATGAATAACAAAACAACTACCTTAGTTTAATATCATTCAAAAGGTCATCCTAATCATCTTATAAATTAATTTTTTAGTTTTCTACTAAGTGTCCATCAAAAGTTGCACCAAAAATAAAAAAAGAAAAAAAATTTTGCATGATAATTGTGAGAATAACAAAAAGGAAAAAAAGAAAAAAAATTTATAAATTAAGGTATTTGTTGTTTTTTTTTTTTTTTTAAGTCAAAAGTGGAAAAGCTAAGTAGCTAAAGAAATGAATAATGTAAAATCAATATGATTGGCATTATAATGACTGGCACACACAATGTTGGAGACTTTTCATCAAATCCTTCAAAATAATCCCTTTATTTTGTGTATTCGTCACAAGCCAATACAATGCATTTAGAGTAGGTGATTTTGTAGAACACATGTCAACATTAGTTAACCATTATTATCTATAGGCACTAAAATGGACCTAGTAATGTTCCTTTTAATTGTCATAGAACACCTTTAGGCCTATTTTGTGCAACAACCACTCTTTATTAGGCTTTAACATATTAAAACAACAAACTTAAACTATTGTTAAAAGGAACATTACTCCCTATCTTATATCATAATAAGTGTTTGCATCAACATTACCACTTCAAGGTGGATTACTAATGCTCTTCCCATGACAAAACCAACCCCATAAAGATTCTAGCATGCTAAGTGCTATTGGCCATTGTAGAATCTCTCGCACTTGTATGTACTTTTAAACATGCAAATATAAGAGATGTTTTTCTTCATGCCTTTGGTGCTACGAATAGAGACTAATGTCTTATTGCAAAGTTGACCTTTGGGATGAATTAAAAACCTAACAATATATAATGTTGAGATGACATATTCCCCTTATATAACTTGAATATTACAAACACAATGAGATTAATGAAAGGGATAGATAGTCTTACACTTAAACCAAACACGCACTACCACAATGCCTTTGAAACATGAATGGAACTAACATTAGTTTCAAAAACTTACAGTGTATGAGACCCCACTTTAACTTCCACTGCCAAAATTTCCTAGCTTGATGAGGTTACCTAATTGTCTTCATTCCCATTGCCTACCTAATAGTAAATTAAAGGGGAAGAATTTGCCATGCCACTAAACTAGGGATAATTCCATTACCCTTAACAAAACTTGATGTTTCGATTACTCAAACAAGTGCTTGATTAATAGGCATAATGCCATAAACATTTAGGACAAAAATGAACATACGACCCATAGCACAAGTATGTAATGACTTAAGATTATATACCATACGTGTTTCACACTTATTTAACTATATGAAGACTAGTTTCAAAATCTTATTTTTTATTCATAATCCAAAGACTATGTACCCTTGCTTGTAATGTTGTTGCAAACAAGCTAATCTAATATATTTTAAGCCCACCAACAACTTCACCCAAAAAAGGTAATATGATCACTAACAAGGCCACAATAAAATATAAGGAAATAACCACCCACTCCTCCATACCATTTATTAGAGATGAAATATAATAAATAAACAATTGAAAAAATTAATTCCATTAAACATCAAATTATTTAGGTTATAATCAATTTGTTTGATCAAACCTTAATAAAGTGCACAATTTGCAATTATGTGTGCTTACGACCCACACATTCTATTTAGAAATGTTGAAAAGGAGGGGAAATGTTGAAAAGGAGGGAAAATGTTGAGATCATGTGCTCACATAATGTGTATTGATGCACGAACATGATTAGACTTTATTGTTTAACTAATCTTGACTATTTTATACTTTTAACCATTTGATGAGTGTGTATAATTATCTATTTAGGCCAAAAAAAGAAATTCATTTTAAGGTCATAGTTGAATGAATTTCAAATGATATATTTTTATGTGCTAGAATATTTCAAAAGATATTCATCCTTGCACTGAAATTATTTTTTAGCTTGAAGACTTCAAATTATTCCTTACAAGGAAAGTCCATAATAGAGAAATTATGCTTACATTCAAAAAGGATTATGTTGAAGCCTTCAAAGTTGATATTTAGTACAGTCATTTAGAATATAGTTGTTGGAGCAAAGTCAAATTTGGAAAAGAATGTGGGGAAAAAAATTTTACCCTATGAAATTTTAAAGACTTCTAAAATTGGAAAGCCTCCTTACTAGAAATCGTTATTTCCTTCAAGAAAAGAAGACTTGGAATTTAAGTTTTGATATTTTTGGAAGTTTTTAAAAGATATCTTTTGTACAAAATAAGTATGGAAATAATTTTGAAGTTTGAGTACTAATTCTAAATATTTTTGAGATATTAAGGAATCGAAACAATTAATGATGTCAATCAGTTAGCAACACTAGAATTGGAAAGAATTTTCCAGAAAAATCAAGACAACTAGCCTAACATTCTGAACAATGTTCAAATTATCTTCAAATGGCTAAAAATCTCTTCCAAGATTGTATAAATGTCTTTATACAGTAACTACACAAAATGTGAAGATAAGTAAAAATGATAACAATACATAAGAATAAAAAATTTAAGAGAAAAGGAAACTTTTAACCTTTTTCAATTTTTTGAGTTGTACTATTAAAGAGAAAGAAAATAGTGTGTTCTTTGTAAGAGCAAGTGTTGCTCAAAGTGAATGAAAGAATAACATAAGTTTCTAAGTGTGTAGAACTAGAGCTAGTAGGTAAAGAATAGGTTAAGGTTCTAAGTGTGTAGAACTAGAACTAGTGGGTAAAAGAAAGCTTGAAATTCTAAGTGTGTAAAACCAGAGCTTGTGTTGTGGTAAAGGTTGAGGACTTTTGTGTGTTGAGTTGTGAGAGAGGTCAAGAACTTTTTATAACATTATTCTACTCCTAATTAGGGAGTTCAATAGTTGAGTTGATAATTCTTAGGGAGGATTCCTTGATGAGAGGATGTAAAATCAATAAATCAAAACTTCTATAAATTGTCATGTCTTGTCAATCCTTTCTCCTTTTGTTTATTCATTTACACAATCACACACTGCAACAAGTTATCTTATGCTTATTTATTTCTCATGCTCACATTACACACACATTTGTTGTTAAGAAGGTAGATGAGAAACTATATTGAGATATGATTGAAAGTCTTTTTTACCTTATGGTTAGTTGGCCTAACATTATGTTTACTATATGCTTATGTGCTTGCTTTTAGTTATCACCTAGAGAGTCACATTAGTTGCATTGAAAAGGGTATTTTGTTACATTAAAGGGTCTACCAACTTAGGCCTTTGGTACTAAAGAGAAAAATCAATCAACCTTGTTAGTTGTTAGGACTTTGATTAGGTCAATGATTAATTTAATAGGAAAAGTACCTCTAGTACTTGTCAACTCTTAGGTTGTGCATTAATGTCATGGTCTAATTGGAAGCAAAATTTTATAGCACTTTTAATGGTAAAAGCCAAATACCTTAACATAGGTAATTATTGTTTATAACTCTTTGGATCAACCAAACACTTAAGAATTTTGAATTGTATTTTTCTAAAGTTTGCCCCCCCTTTTTTTTTGACAACACTAGTGCCATAAACCTTTTAAAAAAACCTATTAATCATTTTAGAACCAACCATATAAATCTTAGGTGCCATTTATTGAAGATCATTTATTAAAAGGGGATGTCATTGTTGAGTTTGTGGGTGCAAATGATCAACTTATAAACATATTTACAAAGCCCTTAAGTGAGGTTAGATTCTTGCATATTAAAGAGTGTTTGGGTGTGGTAAATGCATCTTAAGTTTTCATTTTGCATTAACTTATGTTCTTATATGTTATGTCTAATTAGTTGATGTTTGATATATATATTTTCATTGTTTAGATAATTTTATGTGTAAAATGCTTGTTGTGAAACATTTTGTCCAAGAAGGCATTCTATCTATTCTTATGATCAATCAAGCTAATTTCTAATCCTAGACAATTAAGGCAAGTTCTTTATTCTATTGATCAACAAAAATTTTGTGATAATTACTTTCCGTTTTGAAACTAGTTGATCACACCCTTTTAATTTCAAAACATTTCAAAATAGCTAAACCCTATGATCTCTTAGAAAGGCTAATGACCACTACCTTTATAATAATGAGCACCACTTATAGTAAAGATTCATCAAGTTTCTTTAAAGATCTCCAAAATCCTTCCCGTTCAATCAAAACTTCCCTTATATATCCTCAAATTAACCTATAAAACATAACACCTATTCTCCAATTTCATCAATTCTTCCTCCAAAAAGAAAGAGATAAGTGACCAAGAAAACCCTTTGCCAAATGGAGTTGACACCATCACTAGAGAAGCAACCATCATTAAAGCCCCAAAAAGAACCATTGTCGGAGCCAAAAAAGTATGTCTCACCTCAATTAGATGTTGACCCAACCTCCTTCTCCCTCATTGAGTTAGACTCAACCTATTGCCACTATCATTGGATTTAGTTACACCATTAGAGTCATCATTATGCTTATCAAAAAACTCTTGGTCTTATCTACCACCACCATCAACGTCAAATCCTTCTATGCATAATATTGGTCTAAAGGAACTTGATGAAGAAGAATTTGAGGACTCTCAAGATGAAGGTAATTCTTCTATAAGGTACTCCACATTCTACTTTATCCTTAATTTTTCCTATGAAAAATATAGAAATGAGTTCAAATTAAGAGAAGTTTTGAATGACAAACTTATTGAGGATTCCTCTAAAAAAGATTTTTATTAATGAAGGCTTTTTGGATGGATTTATTTGGCAAGATTGGTAAAAGTATATCAATCTCAATCGTAGGTATTATCCAAATATGGTGAAAATATTTTTTGTCAACTTGAAAGAATGCTTTGATGAAAGGATAATTTTGTATGTGAATGAAACTAAAATGGTGATTACTCCTTAGGTTATTGTTGAAACTTTATTTATTCCTCATTTGGGTGGATAAGTCAATTTTGACTAAGATTGGATTATTAATAAATTTACAGCTATTGAGCAATTGAAAGTTATGTTTGATGACCAAGTTGATGATGATTAAACTATCTTGTTAGGTGGATTTGCTAAGAATATTCTTGTGAGTCACAAGCTAGAGAGGGCTAGCTCATTGCCTATTAAGTCTTATGTCATGCAAAGGATCATGGCTAGTACCATCTCTCCAAGATATTGGCATAAGGATCACTTATATTATTCAAATACGCATTTGTTAACCTATGTGATCAAACAAGAGTCGTTCAACATGCCAAAAGCACATCATGAAAATGATTGGTTATCCATTTTTAAAGAAGTTCACTTTTCTTCCTTATGGCATAGTATTGTCAAAAATCCTTAGACATATATCTATGTTAGATGGAGATAAGGTGCTTGTTAATGTATCAAACTTAACACTAATGAGTACTCAAACTTTAGGTCAAATGGAACTTGTGATGATTGATGGAACTTACCAAAAGATGCTACCAAGGATAGCTAATAGATCTACAAAAGGGTGAAAGTCACAAGTGTTGGAGATCACCAAAATTCAATTGATGATTGAAAGCTTACAAAAAGATATAATAGACATTTATATGACATTAGACGAGATTAATGCTGCATAATAAGTTTTTTTGAGATGATTCATCATTGTGCTTCCTCCTCTAAGTAGTAAAGGTCCTTTCATTTTTATGATGGAAAAGGGAAAGATATAATAATGTAATGTAATTGATTCATAGATAAAAGGTGTGATATAAGCAGAGATAAAGGGGGAGAGATATTTAAAGGGAGAGAGATATTGTTGGGGAGAAATAAAATTTCTTCTTCCAATTTTTTTTTTTTTTTTTACATCCTCATTAAAAAATTGGCTTGAAAAACTTGCATTTTATTTTATTTTGCTATTTTGATATATTGATACCTGTTACTTTTGTCTTTAGTTGCATATTCAAATTAGTCTCCACCTATGCTATTCATGTTATGCTATATTTATTTGCTTGCTCTGATATTTATATTGATAAATTAGCTTATTGTGATGATAATCCTATTTTATGAGAAGCATGGTTTCAGGGGGCAATTCGCACTTGAATTAATCAATTATGTTATCATCATTGAAAAGGGGGAGAATGTTAAGAAATGTTGAGCATGTTAAGATCATGTGTTCACGCCATGTGTTTTGATGCGCCAATATAATTTGGCTCTATTATTTAGCTAACCTTAATTATTTTATACTTTTAACTATTTGATAAGTGTGTAGTGCTATTTATTTAGGCAAGAAAATCATTTTAAGGTTGTAATTGTATGAAAGTCAAATGATATATTCCTATGTGATGGATTATTTCAAAAGATATTCACAAAAGTAAGTAAATCAAGATCAAGTATCCAGCTAGAGAAAATCACTATGTTGGAATTATTTTTTAGCTTGAAAAGTTCCAATTATTCCCTATACGGAAAGTCTATAATGGAGAAATCATGCTTACATTCAAAAATAACCACATTGAAGCCTTTAAAGTTGATATTTAGTCCCTTCATTTAGAATATAGCTATTAGAACAAAGTCAAATTTGATAAAGAATTTGCTGAAAAAATTTTCACTCTATGTAATTTCAAAGACTTCTAAAGTTAGAAAGCCTCCTTGCTAGAAATCTTTATTTCCTTCAAAAGAAGAAGACTTGGAGTCTAAGTTTTGATATTTTTGGAAATTCTTCAAAGATATTTGCTAAACAAAACAAGAATGAAAGTAATTTTGAAATCCAAGAACTAATTTTGGATATTTTGGAGATAGTAGGAAATCAAGACAATTAATGACCTTAATTAGTTAAGAGCACTAGAATTGGAAATAATTCTCCAAAAAAAACCAAAACAACTAGCTTAATGTTCAAAACAACATTCAAATTATCATCCAAGGTTGTATAAATGTCTTTGTACAGTAACCAACCCAAATATGAGGAGATGTGAAAAAGAGAACAATATACAAGAATAAAGAATTCAAAAGAAGAACAAGCTTTCATCCACTTTTCAATTTTGTTAAATTGTACAATTAGAGAGAAAGAAAAGAGTATGTTCTTTATAAGAGTAAGTGTTGCTCAAAGTGAATGAGAGAATACCTTAAAGTTCTAAGTGTGTAGAATTAGAGCTAGTAGGTAAAAAATGGCTTGAGGTTTTAAGTGTGTAAAACTAAAGGTTGTGTTGTGTCAATGGTTGAGGATCTTTGTGTATTAAGTTGTGAGAAAGGTTGAGGACCTATTATGTTGTTGTTGTCTTCCTAGTTGGGGAGTTTAATAGTTGAGTTGATAATTCTTAAGGAGGATTCCCTGATGAGAGGATGTAGGATCAAGAGATCTAAACTTTTATAAATTGTCATGTCTCATTGCTCTCTTTCTCCTTTTGTTTATTGATTTGCACAATCATACATTGTAACAAGTTATCTTGTGCTTATTTATTCCTTTTGCTTACATTACACACACATTTTTTGATGATGTATGTATTACATTCATCATTTTTATTGCAATTTTTTTAATTATTCATGCTACATAATTTATAGCCAAGTGTCCTTTGTTAACCTAATTTACCCCCTCTTAAGTATCTTTGGGACCTATACATTCAACCACCAAGACCAATTTTGGGTTGCCTACATATATAGAAGAATACATATAGATTCAATAACCAATAAAAGAAAAGCATCATCTTATTTAAACCAAGGTACATAATTTAATCTAGCCAACAACAATCAACTAAACAATGAATTTTGTGAACCTAGATTTGGTAGTTTACATGAGCAATTAGTTAAGTCACTATTAAGCTCATGCTTACTATGCTGAACATTATGAACTTATACAAGCACATAAGTACCAGTAAGTTATTGCTCAAGTTAATGCTAACCCACAAAAATGACAGAGAAGAGGCATTTTGCACCAAACAACCTTAAGTAGCCTGCACAGTGCAATTAAAGTGAGCTATAATTGGAAGAACATTAGGTTTCCCAAATTGTAATGAATTCCTTGATTGCACAAAACCATAACATTGATCTAAACTCTATAACAAAATTTCTCCTCACCTTGGTAGCAAAGCAATCCCTGAAGAACCTACTATTGATTATCCTCAATTATTCCTTCATTGGGACTAGCTTCTTGTTAATGGCCTACTTATGGTTGCTTTCTCAATTGTAGACACTATTCTCCTTGACTTGGTTTATCAATGCTTTTTAACACTAATTAGTTCTTTATAATAAATGTTATGGTTAGCATCATCTCCATTATTGCAATCATTAACAACATTTCCATTAGGGTCTCCATTATTATTCTTCAACTTAACTGTGCAAGAAATCCCATGCCACTTATTCAACCATTTGTATCACTCTTGAAAACCATTCTTCACACTTCAAACTTCTCATAATCATTGACAACAATGTTAACCACAAAATAGAAACCCTTTTTTTCAAGTTCCTTAATTTGTGTCATTTTAATGGAATTATTACTAATGCCAACCTTTATCTTGCTATGGCAATGAACCACATCCTTCTTCCATCAATGCAATATGTACATCTCAAGGATAATTTCCACATCCTTTTGAATTAAAACATTAAATCATAAGCACACAAAAAGACCTTATAACTTGACCGAATGAAAATTATATTCAACTTAAAAAGTGTTTACATCAAAGGCCACTTCATACTTAACCTGCTTTTTCATCACTCTTAGCACAATTATCATCTCATTCACCTCATATTTAATCCTTTTTCCTTTAGCCATAATCTCTTTGATGTCATAATACATGGCATTAACAATATGCTTTTGTATTAACTCAAAAATCTTATTATGTAAACTCTAGAAAAATGTAGCTCATATGACCATTTAGTCACATATTAAACCTATGAATGATTGGACAGAAAGTCTTCTTATGCTTGCTTTTGTATCTTAACATTTAGTTATTTTTACTAAATTTTATACTTACTTAAGTTGATTAGAATATGTTTTATGACTTAGGTATGTTTTGGAGAGGTTTTGAAAATTTGTGCTTTTAGTAGGCAAAATTCAAACATTTCATCATTTTGACCTTTATCACTTATTTCAAGCTTTTCATTGACTTAAAATTTCATATTGGAAAATCAATTTTTAATGAAGTTGTAGTAGACATCTCAAATTTTCTAGATTGGGGCCATAAGTTCATATTTGAATGCATTTAGGCCTTAAAGACTTTGCTTCAAAAATTATTAAACTCATGATTGAATTACTAAATAGTTAAAAGAATTGTTCATTCACAATTCAAGCTTAGCTTAAAGTGAACTAGTTAAATAAAAATCCCTTCCAAGTTAAAGTAATTATTATGTAAATAGAAAAATTGTAATCTAATAATTTGAGGCCAATGTCGAGGTTGTTCATGCCAAGTTGAGTAACATAAATACCAACCTACTCTTTATCATTAATTAAAAATTTGAGAATCAAGGCAAAGATCCTTAATTTGTGGTCAATTTCCTTTGACTTGACTCTTATCACAGTAGGTTTTCATAGGGGTGAGGATTAATGCCATCCCTATCTACTAGAGGTGTCATATAAGTCAAGTTAAGTGAGTTTAAGTCTTCTTAGGTCAAATACTTGCAAGTCACGTTACATTTTGGTTGAGTTTGGATTTGGGTCACTAGGCTTTGTGTACGTTTGAGTCACCTACAAGTTGACGTGGTAAATTTTAGGAAATTAATTTCTTATTTTTTACAAATTTTTTATATTACCATATATTAAAAAAATTAATTATATTATTATATTATTATTTCTTATTTTTTATTATTTATTGTGTCATATTATAATTATATATTATATACTATTATTTATTGAAACTTCCAACCTTCAAGAAGGTTTTGTCAAGGGACTTCTACCTCTAAATTGTCACAAAAGCAAATGAAATGGCTATAAGTAGTTATTGGAGTTAAAATTATGTGAATTATATTTGATGTTGATTTTGAATTTTTAATTGCCCACTTAGGCTTTCTTCAATTACTTTTTAAATATAGGGATTTAGAAAGTAGGGGGATACCTTTTACAAAGGTCTTATGCTCTAATTGAGAATTGTGTTAGAGTTATGGGATGCTTTTAAAGAAAGTCCATACTTTAGGACCAACTTCAAATAATATTTAGAATTATTTTATTGGTGACCTCTTACACTAAGGGAATTAGAAGAGTATTAGATACATTTTGCAATGATCATTCCCATTATGAAATTTCAGAAATTGTCAAGATACTTTTTAACAGAGATCCCTTCCTCCATGGTTTTGAAAAAGGATTGGGAAAATTTTAATGGAGTTTCTTACTTTGCATAACTTTTGAAAAATTTTGATAATTTAGGATGTTAGATTTTTTTAAAATTAATGAAAGTTGGAAATTAATTTTTTATTTCAAAATATTGGATTTGTAAAGAAAGTTTGTCAAAAAAGACTTGTGTAAAATTTTGATTGGACAATTTCTTGCATGATTAAGTTTTCTTAATTGATTAGTTATTGGTAATTGAGGTTTTAGAATTTTGAATTGATTTGAAAATCCTTAAAAGTTGATTTTGGAAATACAAGAATTTGAAATTTTTTGGAAATTGGAATTTTGTTTGAATATTTGCAAAATGGGGATAAATTGGAGTTGTACAAATTTTAAATTTATTTTATTATTTTATTTATTTTCTTTCATTAAACTTTTGATTACTTAGACCTTTATGAAAGAAAGTTCAATGAGAGTTAACATTAGAGTCCAATTTTCAACCCAAGGCTCCCTTTAGTTAACATCAAAATGAATTCACTCTGAAGGGCTCTTATAAGCATCATTTTGTCAACTTAATTCCATCCTATCTTTTTTTGCAATTACTGCCACCCCTATTCCATCATCCTCTCTTACCTTACATTTTTCCTTTGTTCTTCCTTTCTCGTGCTCCATTACTTTTACTTTTATCATGGTTTCATGAGCTTTACATTAGTTTTTGTGTTTTCTACCTTAGTTGCCCTTGACTTTAGCATTTTTTAGTTGCATAAAGAGGCCTTATTGTAAGCCAGCTATGCTTTTTCCCCTTTTTCTTTTGAAATTTTTTGAATTTTCTTTGAAACTTTTTTGTTCTCCAAATGAATTTTGTCTTATTGTTTCAAACTTTTAAAAGCTTAGGTTAATGTTCCAATCTCTATTATCTTATGTGATTGCTTATATTTTAAGCTTGCATGTAGGTTTAGATGTCTCTAAAGCCTTGATTTAACATCATATGCCTCTTGATCTTTTATTTTCTTTTTGTTATGGGCTTCATGTTTTATTCCTTTTGTTAATTTTGTTTTCCATTTCATTCTTCCTTTAGTTCTTTTCAAAAGGTTGTTATTCTTTGTTAGTTAGTATTAGACATTGGTAAAGTGAAAGATTTGCCACGTGCTATGTTGCTATTAAGTTATAGTATCATTTGTTAGTAAAATCCATTCAAGTAATGAACATAAATGATAAAGCACCTATATTGACATGTGTCTAAATATAAACCTTATAATATTTGGAAATAAACAAGAACTTAAGATTTTCTCTCTCAAAATTATTTTCTCACTTTTTCTAAAATTCTCTCTTCTTGATCTCCTTTTCTCTTTTGATTTCCCTAACCCTAACAAGTTTGGTATCATAGTAATTATGATTATATGGATTATTAAGCTTGTACAACATGGCCAAAAAGGAAAAGGTTGTGATGATGATTGGTGTTACTTCTTTAATGATGTTGGAGAATGTTTTGCCAAGGTTTAAGAAGCAAATGTTTCTAACATCGGCTTAACTCAAGGATTGAGAAAGCCACACAATGTCGCTAATCTATTTAGGAGGTGAGATTCACTAAATAGGATACTCACTTTTCTTAGTTAATAGAATTCTTTATTGTTAAATTTAAGGAGTTAGTTACTAAATATTGATTAATGTAACTTGATAAAACTATTTAGGTAGTATAACCATGATAAACCCATAATTCTTTATATATCTTACTAATCCCTGAGGAATATGCTTCTTAAGTATGTAGTTGTGCTTGTAGAATCAAATTGTGGAAGCCAGTGGTTAAGGATTACTTGACTTTATTTCAAAGGTATAAACCTTAGGGATTGGATTATGAAGTGCAAAACTTAAGGCTAAATAATGTAATGTTCCTAAAAGGGAGACTTAAAGCTTGGTTCCAATGTTGGATACTATACTAAAGTACACTCACTTGAGACAAATTTTCCTGTGATTTGTGTATTGAGTTTAATGGTGGAAATGTAAAAAGTGTTGATGAGGTGTTTAATAAATTAGTACAAATTGGATTAGTAATTGATTATTAAGAGAAATTTAAGGGCTTAAAGATTATGATGAAGTACTTTAATCTATGCCAATCTAAATAATATTTTATAAAGAGTTTCGTGAATACATTAAGTGATACTATTAGGTTTGTAGTGAGGATATGATAGTCTAAATCAATAATCTAGTTATACGAGTTGGTGAGGCTAATAGAGAAAGTAGTAAAAGGGCTTAATAGGTAATAAGGGCTAGTGAGAAATAGTAATTGATCTTCTAGACCTTTTGCTCCAAGGCCTAACTCCTATGTTTTGAGACAAGCTAGTGTTAGTGTAAATCCTAAAGCAGAGATTTTAATAAAGCTTGCAATTATTCACCCAATGACTATTGAATAGATACCAATTGTTGAGATGATTGAAAAAACTTAATCCACACTTTTGATGTGGAGAAAGGTGCTTCCTAAAGCATTAATTTATGGAAAGAGAGTTAGAATCACAATTTCATTAGATTGAGAAGAAGAAAAGGAGTCATAAAGACTTTGAAGAGGACATTTATTGGACTTCATCAAGATTGTTAATAATGCTATTACTAGAGATGTAAGAGAAAACACACTACAAATAAAGGGAAATGTAGATAATAAAGTTTGATAATTTTGGTAGACATGGGAGCCACTCATAAGTTATTGAACATTAATGTAATTGATATTGAGTGTGACAAATGGAGAAAACTAGGTCAATATTGGTATGTGTGGCTAATAGGTGGAACATTAAGTGTATAGAGAAAGTGTTGTTAATTTAAATGGAGAATGTGCATACACACTTTTCTTGCTAATTTGAGATTGATACCATTGGGAATTTATGATATAAAGTTGGGAGTTGATTGGATCAAGAAATAGGGGCTAGTAACACTTAATTTTTCTAAGTTGAAATTAGTGTTTATTACATAAGGGAAGCCAATGCAATTGTATGACTTCACTTATGCTACTTTTATTATGTTGATGAATGAGAGTAAATTATAGAGTTTTCTTACGAAAAAGGAGAGTGGATTTTAAGTTCAATTACAAGCAATCTTAGGTCAATACCAAGATGTTTGTGATGAACTCAACAAGTTCCCATTAAAATGATCTTATGATCATAGTAGTTCTCTAAAACATAGGGCTCAACCAGTGAATTTGAGGCCTTATATGTACCCTCTTCATGTGAAGAATGAAATTGAGAGTTTAATATAGGAAATGCTTAGTTCTTCAATTATATAGCCTAGTTCAAGTCCATTCTCCTATCTTATTTTGTCGGTTAAGAAAAAATATGGAACCTGGTGCATTTTATTTGGATATATGCAATTGAACTCATTGACTATAAAGGAAAAAATTCCTAATCCTATAATTGAAGATCTTCTTAATGAATTGAATGGTGATGCCATTTTCTCCAAGTTAGACTTAAGAGTTGGATATCACCAAATAAAAATGAATGAAGAAGATATTTATAAGATAGCTTTAAACACATATGATGATCATTATAAATTCAAAATAATGCGTTTGGGCTTACAAATACCCTAGCTAATTTTTAGGCACTCATGAATCATATGTTCAAAAGTATTTGTGGAAATTCATCTTAGTTTTCTCTAATGATTTATTAAGCTATAACCTTAATTTGGAAAGTAATGTTTAACATCTTATGCTACCCTTAGATGTGTTAAGGAAGCAGTAGCTCTATGCAAAATGGGAAAAGTTCTCTTTCGGTTAGCATCAAGTTAAGTATCTTGTCCATGTTATATTTAAGAAAGGAGTAGCAAATAATCTTGGAAACAATGAGGCTATGGTCAATTAGCCTATTCCCACCTTAGTGAAGGAGTTGAGAGGCTTCTTAGGGTTAATAAAGTATTATGAAAAGTTTAATGAAGGGTATGGATAGTTAACTAAACTATTAACAAAACCATCAAAGAAGGATAGTTTTTGTTAGAGCTAAAGTCTAATCAAGCATTTCAATTGTTAAAGAAAATCGTGATTTTATTGCTAGTATTAACATTATCCCTAAGTCCTTTGTGCTAAAGATTGATGCTAGTGGTAAAGGCATAGGAACAGAATTAATAAAAGAGGGCAAACACATAGCCTATCTTAGTAAACAACTTAGGCATTAGCCCCATTCTATCATTGAGGAGTTGTTAGCCATTTTGATGTCTATAAGCAAGGGAATACATTATTTGTAGGGCAATTCTATTGACATAAAAACTAAATAGGAAAGCCTTAAATATTTGTTGCAATAATAGCTTCATACTTACATTCAAATTAAAGGAGTTACCAAATTACTATCATTGGATTACACTATTCTTTAGGAGAAAGGAAGTGAAAATAAAGCTATAAATGCTTTATTAAGAAGAAAAGAGCTAATTTATGAGAAGTTTGTTAATAAGATTGATAGTGCTTGTTGTGCTCTCACTATTATGGTTCCTTAAAGGTACATAAAAGTCTTGGCTATCTATGAAGAAGATAGTATTGCTTAAGAACTCATAATTGAGCACATATTAACAACATAGTCTAAGCCTCACTATACTTTACAAAATAGAGTATTCGAATATAAAGTAAGGATATATATGGGGTCTATTGGTAGTGTAAGGTCTTAAATATTTCAATTCTGTAATTCAACTGTAGCATTAAGACCACTTGTCAAAGAATCCCTTGGCCTAAAGCTAAAATAGGTAATTGGAGACCATGTACAAGCATATGACATTTGTTAAAGGTGTAAGATTAAGAATGTCACATATCTAGGTCTTTTTCAATGTCTATAATTATCAACAAGGATATAGACTAACATTAACATTGACTTAATTGAAGGGCTTCCAAAAGCAAATGGAAAGATGTTATCGTGGTGATTATTGACATGTTTAGCAAGTATGGCCACTTCATTGTACGCTCTCATCTTTTCATAAGATGTTTAGTTGTAAAGTCTTTTATGGATAGAGCTTATAGATTGTATGGAATGCCTCAGACTATAGTGTCTACGAAAGAAAAGGTTTTCACTAATCTCTTTTTGAAAGAGTAATTTAAGATGCAATACAATGAGTTGCGATTGAATTTTACTTGTCATTTCAAATATGATGGTTACAATGAGAGATTGAATCACCATGTTAAAACCTATTGGAGATGCATGACTTTTTAGAGGACTAAAATATGGGTTAAGTGACTTTACTCTGCTAACTAGTGATAGAATAATAATTATCATTATATAACTGATATGATACCTTTTAAGCCTTTATATCGGTATGAGACTCCTCAATTAATTAAGCTATTAATGCATCACTCACAAGTAGCTTTATTTGTATCCTTTCTTTAAGAGAGCTTTTGATAAATCTACTTAAAAGCATTTGACTATGGCACAACATTGACTAAAATAGTATACTGATAAGGGCAAGAGTGATAGGAGCTTTGAAGTAGGAGATTTGATCTATATTAAGGTGTAGCCTTATAATTAGACTACTTTTTCTATATAGAGAAATTTAAAGCTTACATCTAAATATTATGACCCTTTTCAATTACTAGGTAAAAGGGATTCTATTGTTCATAAACTATAGCTTCTCGAGGATAATCTACCATTCATCCTATTTTCCATCTTTCACTACTCAAAAAGGCTATAGGGTCTCATATGTTTAAGTGATAGCTTAGTTACCACACACTAAAAAGAATGGACAACTTAATATAGAGCTCAAAGTTGTGTTGGATTGTAGGATTATTAAAAGGAATAATTAAGTTATTGTTCAAGTGCTCATCCAATGATCTAATCTCTTGACTAAAGATGCTACTTGAGAGGACTTCAACTTCACTAGTTCATAATTTCATAAATTCTAGCATTTAAGGACAACGTTGTTCTTGCTAGAGGAACTTGTTATGGACCTCATATATTGTTCCTTCTATTAATTATGTTTTCCTTCTCATTCTTCCTTGAATTCTCTTCAAAAGGTTGTTAATCTTTGATAGTTAGTTTTAGATGTTTGAAGAGACAATATGGTTATGTGCTGTGTTATGATTGGGTTATAGTATGGTATGTTAGTAAAACAACCATAAATATAAATCTAGCCACCACATTTACACTTTTGTTGATTTATGCCAACTTTCTTATTTCCTTTTTTTTTTTTTTCTAATTCAATCAACCATCTTTATGTTGTCCATATAAACCTAACCACTCTCAATGTTTTTTGTTATGTCATGCCACTTATCATCCAGTGTTATCCTATGTCATCCAAGTTACGCCATGTCAATTGCCACACCATCATCAGTTAAGAACAAGCCAATTCTTTTTAAGAAAAATTGCAAATTGATTATATAATTCCTAAAATTATATTTTTTTAGTTTTTGTTTACACTTTTCTTTTATCTTTATTTGTAAAAAATTCAAAGAAAAAAAAAATGACCAAGAAAGAAAAAATCTCAAACTCTTTCTCTCTCTTGATCCCCTTCTCTCTATTAACCTAACTTCATTTGTAACCTTTAGTATATTTTTATTCATTTGTACATGGCTATGGAGATTCCTTCAATTGTTTTGTGCATTTTTTGGTTATCTTCAACATTCCCATATTTGTTTCCATTATACACATTAGTTATATGTGTTAGCTTATGTACTATTAGAGATTAAAGATCTAAGGCTCAATAGATTGATAATAGTGTGAGTTGAATAAAAAAAAAAATTAGAAGGAAGTTAATAGATGTAAGTCGACACCATATTTGAACTTTTATAAATTTATGACCAACAATTTTTTTTTTTAAATCCACTAACCACTTTCATGCCATCCATATAAATTCACCAACTCCCAGCATTTTTTGTTAAGTCATACCACCTATTGCCTATTGTTATGCCATGCCATCTAAGTCATGCCATGTTAGTTGTTATGTCATCATTGGTTGATGACATAACTTTTTTTGAAAAAAAAAAAGAAAATTTAGTATATATCTTTATATCTTTATTTTATTTGTTTAATCAAGAAGAGTCTCATACTTACTTTTGATATTTGGTGCTCATAATAATTATTTGCAAGTTACATTTGGATTGTGGGTTATACATTTGGACATAGAAAAAAAATGAAAAGCAGCAAAAATAAAATGACTAATGAAAAAAAAAAAAATTATTATATAGGTGCAAATTAGTTTATATGGTTTAATGTACAATATGCACTTACCTTAAAAGAAAGAGTTAATAACCCTTTAGGTCCTTAGATCAAACCCAAAGTTGAAAAAAATTACTTATGGGTAGATGTCAAATTATACAATCACAAAAAAGGGCCTTTCTCAAATACCTTAGACCAAGTATCTAAGTGCAATGATATCAATCTATCAACTCTCTTTGAGACCTAACAACTCAATTAAAGTGCAAATCTTACAAGTCAAAAGTGCATAGAATATTAAATATAAAAGGCAATCTCAATCGTCCAATCAAAACATTCTTAACTATTCATCAAAAAGCAAATCAACTTACAACAAAAGTAAACAAAAGTAATAAAAAATTAACAGTCAACATTAAATCAATTTCTCTATAGAAGCTAGCCTTAATAATGAGAGAGGGGGTAAAAATAATCTAAGAGAGAGAACCAAAAAAATTTCAAAAGAAGGCAACAAATCAAGAGAGCAAATCACAGGAGGAAAAAGTGAGTATAGAGCTTTAATAATGAGTTTGAGGTGACAATTAATGTGGCACTAAGAAACTTAACCAAGCCTATATATCCCAAAGACCCTTAAACCATTAGAAAGGAGCTAGAGCAATAATAGAATGTCATAATAAAAAAAATTTGCTTAAAACTATGTTTGAGTTGCCACCCAAAAAAAGAGATTACATTCATCAAACAATTATGATGGGAACCAATGTACCAACAATAAAACTATTCAACCTTCCAATTTTCTTTTCCTTTTATTCTTTCCATTTTATGACATTTTTTCATAATGTTCATCAATATAAATATGTCATAATAAACTCATAATTATGATCAAAGTAAATATTAATGGTTAAAAATCAAATTAATAACACAATTCCACTAGTAGAGAACTCAAATGCATAAAGTAATTAATTTGGCCCATTAAAATCAAATATGCACCTTTGATAAAGACAATTCATTTCACAACACACACCAACACTTCTAGCTTTCACAAAAATTATTAACAAAAATCTTATTTGGTGAACACCATTGCCTTTATTTAGCCTAATTTATCCTCTACCACAGAGAAAGGTAAGAATTAGTAAGTTTTTGTCAACTTATTTTCATTTTTATATATACTACAAAAAAAGGGAAAAAATCAAAATAAACAAAAAAAAAATAATAAAAGAAGGGAAGAAAGCATGCAAAGAAGCTTACATTGCCTTAAGAAGGTCATTATAGAGCAACCACCGATTGTCAAAAAAAAAAAGCTAGAAAACGGAAGAGAAGTTGTTAACCAAATCAACTCAAGGTTATTTATGCAATGCCAAAGACAAAAGAATTAATAAAGGTCAAAAAAACATGAAATTTGACAAGTCGAGCATGGTCGACCATTACCATTGCCACTACCATTGCACATGTCACCAATTAGTGATATTTGACATAAGACCTATATCAATTGAATCATCGAAGGCTAATTTATCCATTGATAGGACCCATATACCTAAAAGCTTGTTAGAAAATGATGACCAAAGCTCCAAAGCGTGTCGCGAGCCACCACACACTTGCATTTCAATTGTTGTCCCTCCCTTAAACCAGCATTCGTCCATGTGCCAAGTGATGATTAGTCTAATAGCACCTTCCATGTACCAATCAAAGCTTCCAATGGTAGTGACTGGGGTTCTAAAGCCTACTTTCTCTTTAACTTCCATCTCTCCATATGTTAATTTTAACAATTGGTTGCAAACAAAATGAATGCCAATCAACTTAGGAGACTTTTAATTATCCATTGGCATGCCTTACAACTTGATCAAAAGTTGTTAGTGTCTCAATGTTGGTGATAGTAAACATCTCATATACCATAAATCACCCAAAAGAAAACTCAAGAAAAATTTGCTTAAGAGCATTAATCACATCACCTAAGCCCAAAATCACAAATTAGAGGGCATGATTACAACAATTTTTGGTTCAAAGAGCTTAAAATATATTTGTGAAAGGGTGAACAAGATGAATGGTGAAGACAAATTAAAATGGGCCAAAGAAATGAGAAAAAGGGGTGGCACCTAAAAGCCAAGGAAAAGACAAGCAAAAAATGAAAAGAAAAGAAAGAAAGGAAAAGGAAAAGAAAAAAAAAAGAAAAAAAGAAAAAAAAGAAAAAATAAATAAATAAAAGAAGAAAAGCACAAAATAAGGAAAATGACAAAATAGGAAAAATGACAAATGGCAAAAGGGCAATAAATGAATAACAGATGTAATCAATGGATCATAAAATGCATTGGGGCACATAATAAGGGCAACTTTCATCTTTCCTGAAGGTAAACAATATCCAATTATGGCAAAACTACAATTTAAGTATATTAGCAACATGGTAGAATACAAAGCGTAGGCATTGGGTCTACTACACATTTTGGAAATGAAAGTTAAAAACCTCTAGATATATAATGACTTGGCACTAGTCATTTAACAATTACTAGGAAAATGGGAAACTTATGTCCATAAACTCATTCCTTATCACCAATACATCAACAAGTTGTTAGCATAATTTAATCAAATCATTTTTAGTCACATGCCTTGGGAAAACAATTAAATTTTCAATGCATTGACAACTTTTGTGACAATATATAAAGTTAGTCCTAAAGCTTATGCTTAGGTGATCCATATTAACATCCACTGCACTCTAACTTAATGCATGCATATAATAAAAGAGGCAAATGGCAAGCCCTAGTATCATGCCATAAAGCACTACCTTAAAACTTGAGAGTATACCAAAGGCACAGATGAAAATGACAATAAATCTTTACACAAGTTGGCAATGAATTTCTTCCCTTATAGAGGTGTCCTTTGCAAATGTAATTATGACTTAGTTCTATTATGATGCATAGATGTGATTGAGGCAAAATTTATTATGAAAGAAGTGTATGAAGGTGTATGTGGGTTGCACACTAATGGCCTTTCCATGGTTAGAAAGTTCTTTGGGGTAGGATATTGCTAGTTGACTATAGAATTTGTTTGTTTTTAGCATGCTTGGAAATGCCATAAATGTCAAATATATTTAGACAAAAAAAAAAAAAATGCAGCACCTACTCCATTGCATACTATGACATCTCTATGGCCTTTTTTAAATAGGGAATGGATGTAATGCCTTATTAACTTGGGTATCAATTCATTCTAATGCAAATTGATTATTTTACAAAATGGGCTGAAGTAACATCTTATGCAAATATCATCTGCTAAGTAGTCATTAAATTCATCAAGAAAGACATCATGTGCCATTATGGCATGCTAGAACAACTGATCTTTGATAACATCACTTACTTGAACAACAAAATGATGACATACCTACATGACTAGTTCAATATTAGGCATTATAACTTTATGTCATACTAGCCAAAAATAAATAGGATAGTTGAAGTAATGAACAAAAATTCTTAAGTGATCATAAAAAAACTAACAATTTCCTATAACAATTAGCATAAGATACTATCTTTTGCACTATATGCATATTGCACCATCATATGAACCTCTATGGGGGCAACCCCATTCACATTGTTCTATGGAACTGAGGTAATCTGGTTAGAGAAGGTTGAAATATTTTCCTTAGAGGGTTTTAATAAAAACAGAGCTAGAAAAGGCTGAATGGGTTAGAATTAGATAAGAATAACTAAATCTCATTGAGGAAAAAAGGCTGAGTGTGATTTACCATAGATAATTATACCAAAGCTGAATGAAATGAGCCCATGCAAAGAAAATGCACCCATATCATTTCAAAGAAAGGGAATTGGTCTTGAAATGAGTTCCAACAAATCAAAATGACTCGTGGGGTAAATAGGTACTGAACTACGAAGGTCCAAGTGTGGTGAAAATGGCATTCTTAGGTAGATTACTAATCTCAATAGATATGAACGGTAAAAATATGCCAAATCCTATAAACTCAGACATTGTCAAAAAGTATTTTGCCTAAACCTTAATTAAGAACAAAGTTAGTTGACAATGGCATAAGTTGGAAGTACACTCAAGGAGATTATAAAGGATGTAAGACACGACAAGATAGACAAATTTTCCATATAAAGGGCACTTGGATTGAGATTAAGCTAAACTATTAGCTATATTATTAGTCTTCATGAATCCCTACAATGTCTAATCACCTTGTAGCCACTTTATGCATCATTTCCTTAACAAAACTATGAAAGATTATCACTCCCACTTATGAATGCGATATGATATAATCATATTTGTTTGGCTGATATCTGCCAATTAACATTTTGAAATAATAAAAGCACATGCTACATTTCTTTGCTGGAGATTTTTTGGGATATGAGATATACTAAAGGTCACACAAAATAGCATTAGACAATAAAGATGAGACTAAATCAACTAGTAAGTGAACCATACATACTTCTCCAAAAGTTAGGAAAGAAACTTTGCTTGCACAATGAGATACAAACCATAAAGGCTTTAAGCAACACAATGAAATTACATTGAAGGAAAAGTAGAATCAAAATGCATGGAAAAGTGAAATACTTTAGAATAAGAAATGACACCAACCATGATAAGCTAGAAAAGATCCTCTCCATTAAGAAAAAAAAAAAACATAAGATAATACAAATAACAAGTAAGAACCAACCCCAATGTAATAATGTATTAGTAACCTTGGACATGTGCAAGAATGTGTCTTACATCAGCAACTCAAGCTAAAGGGTAATATAGCCATTTTAACAAATCCAAGTCACATATTGGTAGTTATGTACAAAGCTCAAGAATGTGTCTTACATTGGCAACTTACGTGAAATGGTAGTGCAATCATCTTAAGCAATTATATGTCACCTATCTACATATATATCAACAATTATGTATGGAGTTTAAATGCACCTTACATCTTCAACTTGAGCAAAAGGGTAATATAACCATCTCAAACAAATATAGGCTATATATTAGTATACTTTAGGAATTCTAATAGTACATGGTAGTTGAAAGCAATTTTGTATAAAGTTTAAATGCATCCTACATCTGTGACCCTTATGATAAAGTAATGTAGTCATCTCAAATCAATACAAGCAACATGTTAAATTACTTAACAATTCCCATAGTAAATGGTAGCTTTACACAAGCTTAAGGTCGTATCCTACATTGATAACCTAAGCCAAAGGGTAATGCTACCACCTTAAATATGCTTAAATAACACATCAACACATCTCCAACACCATGGTCAAAAACTTTGTTTGTACAGGCCAATACGCATCATCAAATCCTCACATATCATACAAACCAATTCCTTTATGGAACTATCCATTATGCATTAAAAATTCCCTAGTGGAATTATCACTCACAAAATATTCATAGTGGAGAACAAAGCAATTTTTGGTAACATCATAAATGCCTTAATAGGACTTTTACTTTGTTATCACTAGTAAAGCCACCTCAATGTACAAATAACATTAAATTACTTTAAGTCAACTTGGCACATGTCAACCATAGGCACATAGGCATTGTTATGAAGGCATTTATGAGATGAATAAAGTACAATTCCAAAAAAAATTTTGATCATTTCTTTATGTCAAAGCAATTCACATAGTGAGACAATTGTTTTACCCTTATTTTGTCCACCCTAATTAAGGAGGGTCTCACACTCATTATTGTAATTTGGTGCACACTATGATTATTCACAAATTGCATTTGGATCACAAGTTGTGCATTAGAGATAAAAAAGGATAAAAATGAAAAGCAATAAAAACTAAAATGCTCAATGAAAAAATTGAAAGAGCTAAATAATTATATAACTACAGATTAGTTTATATAGTATAATGTATAATATACACCCACTCTGAAAGAAAAAATTGGCAATCCTTTAAGTCCTTAGACTAAACCCAAAGCTCAAAGAAAATTGCTTATAAATATCTGTCACATCACCAAACCATAAAAAGGGTTCCTCCACTTATCAAAGACCCTAAACCAAGCATTTAAGTATAATAATATCAGTCTATCAACCATCTTTGTGAGGTCTAATAACTTGATCCAAAAGTAAATCTTGCAAGTCAAAAGCCCACACAACAATAAAAATAAAAAGCAATCTCAACCATCTGATCAAAACAATCTTAGATGCTTATTAAAAAGCAAGCCAACATACACCATCCAACAAAAGTAATCAAAGATCAATAGTCAACATTAAACCAATTAATTCCAAAAAAAAATGTAGCAAATCAAGAGAGTAAGTCACATGATTGAAAATGAGCAGAGTGCTTTAATAATTAGTTTGAACAACCAATTAATTTGGCAATAAGAAACTTAACAAAGCTTATATATTCCAAAGCCCCTTAAGCCACTAGAAAGGAGTATAGCAACAACATAATGTTATGACAAAAATTACTACCACCTAACAGGACAAAAAAAATGTTTGAGCTACCACCTAAAAAGATAAATTACATTCTTTAAACAACCATAATGGCAACTAAGGTACCCACAATATAACTATACATCCTTCCAATTTACTTTTCTTTGTATTCTTTTCATTTTATGACACTTTTATTTAGGACATTTATTAGTATAAATGAGCCATAATAAACCTATAATGATGGTTAAGGAAGATGTTAATGATTTAACATTAAATTAAGGACATTATTCCACTAGCAGAAAACTTAAATGCACAAAGAAATTAATTTGGCCTATTAAAATCAAATAAACAAATTTGGCAAAGATATTTTATAGCACGCACCAAAATTTCACATGATTATTGAAGAAAAACTTATCTAGTTAACATTATTGTCTCCATTCAACTTGATTCACCCTCTATTAGTGAGAAATGTAAGAATCAATAAATTTTTTGAGTTTATTTTCATTTTTATATATGCTATAAAGCAAAAAATATTCAAAATAAACACTAAAAGAATAACAAAAGAAGGTTAGAAAGTGCATGGAGAAGCTCACACTACCTCAAAGAGGTTGTCAAAAAGCCATTGTCGATTGTTGAAAAATGGATAAAAAATGGATGGGAAGCTGTGAACCAAACCAACTCAGCTTGATCTATGCAATTCCAAAGACAAAAGAATGAATGGAGACCAAAAAACTTGAAAATTGATGAGTTGAGCACAATTGGTTGTCGCCACATTTCTATGCATGCCATCAATCATTGCCATTCAACCCAAGACCCATATCAATCAAATCATTTATGGTTGATTTATCCTTTAGTAAGTCCTATGTGCTAAGTGATGGTCAATCTAACAACACCCTTCATACGCTGATCAAAGCTTCCAGTGGCAATGCTTAGGGTTGCAAAGCCCACTACCTTTTTAACTTCCATCTCTCCATATATGAATTTTGGCAACTGGCAATGCATGAATCTAGCATCAATCAACTTAGGAGGCTCCTCATTATCCACCAACATGCCTCATGCCTTAATTAGAGGTCATTGACATCTTGACACTAATGATAAGAAACATCCCAAATACCACACATTACCCCTCAAAACTTAATAAAAAATTACTTAAAAGCTCCAATCACAACACCCAAGTGCAAGAACACAAATTTGAGGACATGGTTGTGGCAATTTTTGGACAAAAGAGCTTAAAATAAAGTTATGAAAAGGTGAAAAAGATGAATAGTGATGGGCAATTAAAATGGGACAGAGAAATGAGAACAAGGGGGTTATTGGAAGCTGAGGAAAAGATAAGCTTAAAAAAAAGAGAGAAAAAAGGAAAAAAAAAGAAAAGGGAAAAGAAATGAAAAATAAAAAAAATTAAAAAAATAAAAGAAGAAAAGTGAAATAAAGAAAATGAAAAAAAGGAAAAATGAAAAAAATTAAAAAAAAAATGAAAAGAGAAAATGGGATGCAAAGTTCCAAGTGGTGGCATCATTCTAGGGCACTTTAGGTAAGCCCACAAATATAAATCATCCTTTTTTCCATTCAAATAGGTGTGTGTTTTGATAAACAATCATAAAAGTGGAGAGAAAATAAAGTATCAATAGAAAGGAGCATAAAAATAAAGATGAATGAACAATTATACTATCACTTGCAACAAGTGTTTAGGTTAGCTATGACCTTCACCAAATGTAACTAATCTCTTAAATCTTGACAAATCTTAGTAAAGTAGACCTAGTCATTATGATTTTCGATCACATCTAAAATGATTTTGTGGTAACTTAGAAATCAACCAACATGCTTCACAGTGCCCTCGCAGCATAGACACAACTTTCCTAAAAAATGTAGGAAAGATGAAGACACTGATGCCACACCACTCTTCTCATTCATCAAGTTCCTTAACGTTCTCCTTGGTGGCCCATCACAACATATACTTTTAAAAATTATATTTTTTTAGTTTTTTACACTTTTTTATATTTTTTACAAAAATTTTTAGAAGAAAAAAATCAAAAAAAAAAATTCAAATGCTCTCTATCTCTTTTTTTATAGTAGACTTACTTCTTTCTTGATCTTGATAATAACCATTATATTTTTATTCATTTGTACATGGCTATGGAGTTTCCTTTAATTGACCTATGTATTTTTGGGTTTTTTTTTATCATACCTATTACTACCCATTAGTTATATTTGCTAGCATACTTTCTTTTGGTCATTTGATATCATTTTGAAAATTTTTGTAAACAAAATATTAATAAAGTTTGAACTAAAAACCAAAATAATATAATTTCATAATGTATATATCTAATTTTCAATTTTTTATATATGATGGTGTGGCAAATGGTGTCATAAATGATGTGGCATAGCTTGGACAACAAGGCATGGCATTAGGCAATAGGTGCCATGACTTAATGGAAAATAGTTAGGAGTGGGTGGATTTCAACGGATAACAAAAGGATAGTGGGAGGATTTCAAAAAAGAAAAATAATAAGTGGACATAAATCAACAGAAGTTCAAATGTGGTAGGTGAATTTTTTGTTTTTTTTACCTAGTAAAATTTGTCTAATTAATGGACATTGATTATGTTAAGTGAAAAAGCATCTACATTGACAAGTTTGCAAATATATATCTTTCAATATTTGGAAATATATAAGAAGAGAATATTAAATCTTTTCTTCTTGATCTCTTTTTCTCTTCTAAATTCCTAAACTTGAACACATTTCTACTAGTTTTGTAATAGTGGCAACTTAAGGTCATGATTTTGGGCTTTACCTTGCTACAAGACCTCACTTTTAAAGATTTTTTTGTTTGATTTCGCATGTTTTGCCTTGCTTTATGAAACATCCATGTTCAATTGGTTTGAAAATCATGATTTCTTCCCTTAATTTCAATGTGTGGTATTGATTTACAATATTTTAATATGTTTTTGAACCTATGTGGCTATATTTGATTCTTAGTTGTGTACTTGAATCTTGACTTCAATGTTATGGACAAGGACTCTAAAACCTATCTTGATTTCAAATTTTTTGGCTTCTTCCTTTTTTATTTTTCCTTTTTTTAATAAAAGCTTAGTATTTTCCTCTCATTATATTTTTTGTATCCTAAACTGACTTAATGGGTTTAATTGTTGATTTTGTAGGATTTTCCCTTATATTTGTTTCCTTTTTATTTTATCTTATATCCCTTCTCACTTAAGCCTTCTAATATATTTCCTTTTTCCTATGTTATGCAATTGTGATTAATTGTATGATAGGAGTCCAATGACTTTATGATGTAAGGCACACATCAAAAATAAAGAAGCAACTAGAATCCACTTGAAATTAAACTACCAATGCAAGAATCTCCTCAAAATCAAACTTTTAAGTCAATATTCATTGTAGGTTTGTTGATAAAAATAAAATTGAGATCTATCTATAAAGATAGTTAAGGGATGAAATAATAAAAAACTAAAAAAAATAAGAAACAAGATAAATATCAATGAATAGGAAAATCCTTATAAATTTCTAAATCTTTTAAAATATTACTTCTTAAAATATTTGTCTTTATTAACAACTATATCATTCTCCTCCACTTGCAAAGAGCTTAACTTCATCGAAGTAAATGCCAAGTAAGGATCAGACAAGGCACGATCCAAGGAATGAAGCTCATCCTCAAAAAGCTAAGTAACATCAGATATAAGATGTATTTTCCATTAGACAAGATAGTAGCAAAAACCTTCATGAGAAGAAGCAATGTTCTTATCATCTAAGATAGTCTTAATTTCCTCATCACACTAAGCAAAAGATGGTTCCTTTGGCATAGTAGTTCTTATAGAATGACTAGAAGGCAAAGAAGGAGACTTAAAAGCATCTTGGTGAGGTGACTAATATGTGCACAAAATTACTAACAAATGCATTATTCATTTAAGCAATATAGATAATGAATGAAGTATCATCCCATGAGGATTGAAAGTAAACCTCTACCAAATACCTACTAATCTCAACTTTATTTAAAAGTCATATTTGAAAGTCTATGAAACTAAGTAAGAAGAAAACAAATCTAGAGAGAACAATTAAATGTTAAATAATGAGGTAAACGAGAATAGAATATACTAGGGTTTTAAAGACACTAGAGCATTAGTTAACCAAGCCAATGTTATATAGATTTTTTTGCTAAAATGCTATCTAAAAGAGGATATATTCATGGAAGAATGGAATTTCCTATGTTATTTAATACTTTTTCTCAAACTATATTGAATATACCTTTACTTATTAACTTACTATATCTCTATGTAGTTTTAAATAGACAAAGGAGCATTAAGTTTTACGAAAAATTTTAATTTAAGTAGATCCTTTGGAAATTTATTTATCACTATTACATTAACATGTTGGCAATCTTGATCTTAATCTTAGATATCAAATCAATTTAAAAGATGATCAAACTTTTATAAGCATTAAGTATCATAACACATACTTTATGTGAAAAAACTTTTTGAATAACATAACAGTAAAGAAAACTACACACCATTAGCTAGGTTACATTATAGCCTAAGCAATGAAAATTAGTATACTAAAAACAATAAAAACCAAAACCAAAAAATATTGAAAACAAGAAGCGTTTTGGGAAAATAGAATGATGAAATAGTTTTGTAATTGCTTCCTTAAAGATGTCGTCACTCCTCTTCTCTCATTCTCTTCACATTGCAATTTTTTTTTTTTTTATCTTTTGCATTTTCTATTATGTTGTTCTCATTCTTTTTGCTCTTATTTGCACCTCCTTTATAATATGGGGGACCCTTTTTGCTATTCTCATTTCCAATATTATCTAGATAAATTGAATGAAGAAAGGGATACCTAATTATGAAATTAAAAACCAACTTTAAATATAACTAAAAATCAATAAACAAAGGTTCTAGGACTTAAATTTCACCAATTAAATACCATTAACAATTGTAGCATCTAGTTCTTAGAATTAAAACTTGTTAACAACCATAACATAACGTCCTAATAAGTTACAATTATGGTTTAGTTAAAAAATTGTAAGCAAGCTTATTTATTAAATGCTTAATATCCAACTTCAAAGGATTGTTACATTTTTGTTGAATTTTGCTAAGAAAGAATCTTTGATTTCTTTTTTTCTAAATGTTACTTACCTTGTGAGCCTTTGGTTTAGGTGTAGGACTTGGGCTTACTACTAGGCCTTAAAGCCTTTTACTAAAATCCTTAAAGCCTTTGATTTAATGATGAATTAGGCTTATTATTAAGCTTGTCTAATGCCTTTTGCTTTCCATTACCTTTAGAGGATATTGGGCTTAATGATATATCTTACCTCTTACACACCCATTCAAGTCCTCTCTCATAAAAATCTTTTCCTTTTATGGAATTCACTATAAGAGCTCATCCATGTTATCCTAAAACCTCCTCTTTTTCCCTCAACCAAACCTACTTGCAGATCTTCTCTTGAACACTTTTAACATCTACCACCCTTTATATCAACTATTGATGATAATCCCTACCTCATTCTTATTAGAAACACTCCCCACATACCAAAGCGTAAAACCTATACAACTTATTTCTTTACATTTATTCCTAGTCTACTTCTTCTCTTTTAAGCATGCTATATGTACCCTTTACTTAGTCATTGCATCCATCATTTCCATGAGCTTACTTGTAAGTCTACCAACATTCTAAGTGCCAAAATAAATATTCCTATTATGGACAAACTTTATTACCTATATGCATTCCTAAAGATACGAGTACATTTGAATACTCTTTGCTAGGCCTAGGTAGTGGCATGGTGCATCTCTTGTGGGCTACACCATACACTCTTGCTCGCTTTTCAGTATGCTTGAACTCTAATGTAGCATGTTCCATGTAAGGGATGCCTTAACCAAAGCGCTTAAAAGATTTATGTCATAAGGGTTTGGCTATATTTATGTTGGTTGCCAACCTACTGCGACCCTCCTTTATTATTTGAGCTTGAGATTGACAATACTAAGCATGATGTCCAACATTAGTAAAGTTAATTCTCACAAAATTTTAGTTTTATAGAAAAGAATTTATTTCACTCCTTCCAATCTATGAGTTCCACTAGAATTTATTAGGATTCCTCATGTCCTTTCTTTTTTATATTCAAATTACATGACATAAACATCATGTATGTCAACCATATCATAGTGGAAATTAGCTTATATAATTTGGTAATAACTCTTTAGTATATAATTTATTTCTTTTTTTAATGCATGATCACTCTTAAATAATATGACATAATATATTTGAGTCATTTATAAAAGCATATTGAATAAATCATGCAAATAAATTTCAAATAAATTTACAAAAGCTTGTTATTGCCATCTTATAACTAACATCAATTGTGTAATCAAACACATATATAAGGAATTTTAATAATGACATTATGAAATCATGTAAGTCTCATATACATATTCGTGACATGTTAAAAACAATTTATTATCAATTTTAAATTTTTTATATGTCTTTTATTACATTATGAGTCTTTAAAACTATAACAATGCTACCTCATTTTAAAAATTCATTGAAATAATGAGATAATCCTCTAAATTCCAATAAAATGAACATAAGGATCATAATTTTGTGTGTTATAAATAATATTCACTAAATTCCCAATTAAAATCTTAAGTTATTATTTTAGGTTAACACCTTACAGTTTAAACAAATTAGCAAAAGACTAAACCCAAGTCCAATGTCCATTAGTGGTCAAAACACTCAAATAAGTCCATTTAGCAATCCTAAATTTTATGGCACAACAATGGCTCAAAGCAAGTTTTTCTTTTTGTTCTTTTTCTATTATTTGCCCAAATAATTTATTTTGTCCAAGTGTTTTGCATCTACTAGTCCACCTACACCAAGGCATCTCCTTAACAATGAGGAGCAAAAATGCTAAGGTGGCAAAAGTCCTTAAATTTAGGAATTTTATTAAAAAAATGTTAAATTAAAAAATTTTACAAGTTTTTAAGATTAAAGATATTTACTCTCTTTAAATCTCTCAACTTGGTTGCATTAAACTACTTTCTCACCTACCCTCTCTTCATACATGCTATGCCCCCTTTCCCATGATAATGGAATACATACACAAGAGCTCACCCATTGTACTCCACTCCCTCTATAACTTTTATCCCTTCATTTTCTTATTATCTCATTTCTTCTTATAAATTTATTTTAGTTAAAAGGATTGTGGTTTTTAGATAAATGAACTAATTAAGAAGAGAATGGTTGTTTTGTGTGATTGTAGACAAGTCAAACAAACAAGTAGAGTTTTGTGGTATAATAAAAAAAGAATAGGATCAAATCTACACATTGCATAGATTTTTAATCTTATAAATATTTATTTTCATAACAAAGTTTGACAAGTAACACAACTCGTTTTATATTAAAGCTTATTTCATGATTCAAGCCATTTTTTATATCAACAATAAAGATAAATAAGTAGGAAAATTAAAAAGGTGGTGAAAGTTGATCCTTTATATCTCATTTATAAGTTTTGAAATAAATACATATAGATAAAAGGTTGAGTAAATTTAAAAGGGATTCATATTAATTATATTGTAGAATACATAAAGTTTCAAATTGTAAAATAATTTGAAGGTATTTGAGACCTTAGAAATTCTTAGTTCTAAGAATTCTTCCCATATAAACAATCATAAATAAACTATTTTAATTTTGGACAATAGTTATAATAAATTAAAATCATATGGGTAGGCATTGCCCTCCTCATGTATTTCACCATAGCTCATTGTTCTTTTGCTGTTCCCCTTGATCTTAAGTGTCATCTCTATTTAAGAGTTGAAACATTACACAAATTCTTGGTAAGGCAAAAGGGATAAGGGGAGCCAAGAACCCAAAAAAAGGCAAAGCGACACCCACTAAGCTAGCTTCTCTAATCAATGTCAAAGAAAAATATTTATTTTGAGAAGGAACAGAGGTATGTATGTTTCACTCAATTACATTTTGAAATCCTAATCACTTTTAGTTAGTAATAATTCTTATTTGGTAAGTATATTTAATATTATTGCGATTTTAAAAAGTTTTTTCAGCTTCCGAAAGTAAACCAGAGATTTCAAAATCCTTCTTATTACAATATCAATTGGATTTTTCTCTTATAATTAAAGCCAAGAGGTTGTTTCAATTTTAATCAGTATAAGTGTCATTGAACAAGTCATAGTGAAATCTTCTTCACTTGGCCATAGAGGTAAGTATTTGATCATAATTTATGTATTTTTCTTTTGTGGAAAGGCATGGAACTAGTTGAAAATTATTTTCTAATTTGCATAAGCTATCAAAATGGAGTTTAATCCATAATTAATTTAGGGAGGCATTAAAAGATAAAGAGAAAAAAAACAAAAGTAAGAGATTTATTTAGGTTTTAAGATTTAGATTGTTATGCAATCTTAACACTAGGAAAAAAGGGTATACATAAGAAGTTAAATGACCTTTAATCTTTCTTTTCATTTTCATGAAGCCCAAAGATCAAAATGCACCAACTTAAAGAGGGACGTATCCCATTTATGGAGCCTAAGGAATAAGATACATGGAGAAGGTTTGGCAAAATAACATGACTCATAATATAAGAGGACAAATGTTATACACAAGGAAATAATTTTATTCAAATATATAAGGATGGGTACCTTTACTAATAGTGAAGCTAAAAATGTGTTAGAATACTTAGACAAGTAATTAGTTTTTGCCACTACCAAAGAAGTAGTTTTACGTATATACAAATTTCTAGACTTATGTCCTTTCCAAATAATCTTCACTCTTTTAACATCCCATTAAATACAATAATTGTGGAAAAATGAGTCCAAACAATTTAAAGCTTTAGTAAGTTTACTAATAGAGAGTGAATTGAATGAAAAATTATGTAAACATGAGAGAAATGATAATGGAGGGATGATTTAGGAATAAAGGTTCCAAAGTCCACAACAAAAGTAGTCAAACTATTAACCAAAGTGACACTTAGAATATTTGTGTGAGAATTAAAAGTTGAAAGAATACCTATGTCACCTATCATAAGATATACAACACCTGAGTTAATGACCCATTTTAGAGAGAATGACATGGCGACACACACACATAAACTATTGTATAATAATTCCAATAACATTGTTAATATAAGTTCAAGCAAACAAGTTATTTTATTATTTATAAATATAAACATAATGTGGGTTTTCACTTACATAGTAACAAACATTTTGGTTTAAGTGTAATATTTATGGTCAAAATTACAAAAATTCTAAAGATGTGTTTGTGATGTGTCTAAGCTGTGTTCATAATGTGTCAAAGGCATGACTCAAACATGTTTTTTTTTTTTTTAACTTTTTTACACACATTTTTGTTATGCCTAACACATCTCTATGTTGTGTTTGATGTATGTCTAACATAGACATGGTGACATAACTACCATGTCCATGGATCTTTGATTTTAAGGCTTATATTTATAAGATTTTTTTGAAAAATGAAAAGGGAAAAAATAGTTAGGGCAAGTGATCTAGTAAAGTGACCATTGGTCCTTTTTAAATTTTTTTATTTACATGTTTAAGTGGAATTAGAGGTTTAACTAAAACTACCTATTCAAGGTTCCTTCAGGAGCATAATTATAATCAAACAACCTCTCTATCTGATTTTGATTCAAATTCAAATTGTCGTAATTGGTTTTCATTCAATTTTAATTCTAAACAAGTTTGATTTTGATTTGAAGTGAAACTATAGTCATGTCTAGTTGTATGGAAACTTTATCATGTTAGAAGAAAGAAGCTTTTTGAAATGATTACAAGTTTTGGAGGTGGAATGACAGCTGATTTAAGTTGAAGTAAAGTATAATTTGCATGCATCTTGCAGTTAAATTATTTTGCCTAATATTGCACCATACTCACTTTATACTTCCATAAGTTTTTTCTTCTCTTTATTTTGTTCTTTTGCATGTTAGGGTTGTAAATCAAACTATTGATGAGAGAACCTTTGTATAACTTTATTTCTCCTAAATGTTAAATAGTTATTGATATTTATGTTGGAGTTTTCTTAAATTGCTATACTTGTTATATTTAAACTGATACTTCTTTGAATTCATGTGACTTCTTATTAAAAATATTTAATGGCATGTATCATGAACGGTGATCTTAAACTTTGGATTCTAATGTAATATTTCCTAAATAACTTCCAATTTCATGTGATTGGTATTATCTTATTTAATGACCATGAGTTTTTCCCTCCTTCCTCAATTCTACCTATTTCCTCCTTTTTTGTGGTCATTTTACTCTTTGCCTATATTCACTGTTGATTGTATCAAGAAATTGAATTAGATTTTTCTTTTCTATTACATGTACATCTATTTATTCTCTTTTATCATTTTTTGTTAATTTTTAATACTATTTTTAGTTTTTGATTGGTTAATGATTATTTGTCTTCAATGAATAAACACTTCTTTAAATATAATTAAATAATATGAGAATAATCATTAATAATGGTAATAAAGTGTTGAAAGCTAGGTTTAGTGACCATTGAACATGATCCTCAAACATCAAAATGTACCAATCTAAAAGAGGGATATAACTTGTTAATTGACCCTAAGGAAATAATATACATAAAGAATATTTAACAAACATACATGGCTTATAATTTAGAGAAGATAAATATTGTAGACAAGGAAATAATTTCTTCAAAATAGATAAAGATGGGTATTATAATTGATAGTAAAGCTCAAGAGGTGTTAGAACATTTTGACAAACAATAGATTTTGGTATTATTAAAGAAGTGGTTTCAAGTACATATAGATCTCCTTACCAATAATCTTCCATCTCATATGATCCTAAAAGACATAATAATTGAGAAAAAAATGAAATAAAACAATTTAGAACTAGAGTAATTTTAGTAACTATGAATAAATTGAATAAAAAATTAGATAAACATGAGATGGATGACAATGAGAAGGAATAGTTGAATCTTCAACAAAATTAACACTTGAATGATTTGTGTGAGAGTTAAAACATGAAAGAACATTTGTGTCACTTGTCACATAATCTATAACACCTAAGTCAATAACCTAATTTTGAAAGAATGACATGGCTATTAATATAAATTCAAGCAAACAAGATATTTTATTGTTCATAAATATAAAGATAATGTGAGTCTTCACTTACAAATGTAATAAAAATTTTTGTTTAAGTTTAATTTTTATTGGCAAAATTATAAAAATACTACAAATATGTATGTAGTATGTCCAAGCAATGTTTACAATGTGCTGAATGTGTTTCCAAGATGTATTGATTTTTTTTTAGAAAAAAAAAATAGACAAGTTTTTGCTTTGTTGGACACATGTTTGTGTTATATCCAATGCATGTCTATGCATCCTTTTTTTTTTTTTAGGTTTGTATTAATATAGTGTTTTGAAAACAAAAATAAAAGAAAATAACTAGTGAGAAAATAATCAAATAATGTGATTGTTGGACCCTTTTCTATTTTTATTTTTATTCTTTTAAGTGGAATTAGAGGTTTAACTAGAATTATAGGCTTAAGGTTCCTTGAGGAGTTCCTTAAAGAGTAAAACCAAAATTAAACTGCACTTTTCTATTTGGTTCTTAATCAAACTAGAACTATTGGAATTGATTTTCATGCAATTCCAATTCTAAGCAAGTTTCCTTTTGATTTAAAGTAAAACCATGGTTATGTTTACTTTTAAGGAAACTTTATCACAAGAGAAGAGGGAAGCTCTTTGAAATGATTGAAAATTTTAAAGTTGGAATGACATTTAGTTTAAGTTCAAGTTCAAGTTAAATATAACATGTGTGCATCTTCAAAGTAGACTATTTTGCTTAATATTACACCATACTCAACTTATAGTTTCATAAGGTTTTTTTTTTTTTTTCTTTCTCTCATTATTTTGTTCTTTTACATGCTTAAGCTATAAGTCAAAGTGTTGGTGAGAGAACCTTTGTACAACATTATTTCTCCTAAGTATTAGATAGTTATTGGTGTTTGTATTAGAGTGTTTTTAAATTGCTATAGTAGTTATATCTAAACTAATCTTTCTTTCAACTTGTGTGATTTTTTATTGAAAATATTTAATGACATGTGTCATGAATAGGCATCATAAACTTTGGTTTTTAATGCAAAATTTCCTCAATAATTTCCAATTACATGTGATTAGTATTGTCTTATTTAGTAGTCATGAATTTCCCCTCGTCCCTCCATTCTAAACTTACTCTCCTTTTGTGTGCTCATTTTACTCTTTGCCTATTCATTGTTGATTAGACCAAGAAATTGAACGAGATTTTTTTTCCCATTAAATGTACATTTGTTTCTTCTTTTTTATCTTTTTTCTATTAATTTTTAATAATATTTTAGGTGATTACTTAGTTGATGGTTATTGGTCTTTGATGAATAAACACTTCATTAAATTTAATCATGTAACATGACAATAATCATTGACAAATGTAACAATGTATCAAAAATCAATTTTATAGACCATTAAATATAAACCCCTAAACATTAGAATGCACTAACTTAAAAGTAGTTTTTTTTTTTCGAGTTTAAGGAAATAACATATATGGAGAATGTTTGGCAAACTAGCATGGCTCATAATCTAAAGAAAACAAATGTCATAGACAAGGAAATAATTTTTTTAAAGTAGGTAAGGATGGGTGCCCCAATTGAAATTGAAGTTTAAGAGGTGTTATGTTATAGTCCATGAATGTAAATCAACCCCTTTAGATTAGCAAGCATGTAAAGATCAAAGAATGCATTAGTTATAACATGATAATACTTAGCACCAAAAACCCCATGTGTGGGTATTTTTTTCATGAAATGCATGCAAAAAGGATTAATGACAAGAGGAGAGTTTGCAAGAGTGTTAAGGTGGAGCAACAATTTATTAACTTTTTCTTGTCTCTCATGATTGCACTAGTAAGCAACAATCCCTTTTCCATTAAGTTGCTTGTTTTTGGTTTGAGCCTGATTAGCCTCTCTAGGCTCCTAAACAAGTCACAAAGAAATCATACTAACAATTAGTACTACACCTTGCTTATGTACCTTTTGAACTTCTAGCTTGATCAAATCATCTACGAGAACAACAATTGATGAAGACCCAATATAGTACAAATTCCTACATTATCCTTGGTGCCCTCATGATTCTCATATATGAGTTACTTGCTCAAGGCCTTAAGGGCTTTAATTTACTCATCCTTAGCAACATAGGAAGTCTCTACGACACAAAACACCCAATAATAGTGTGTTTTCTTTTTTATTATTTTGTTGGAGGTTCCTTTAAGGGTTTAAAATTGGTAGCCACCATTGTAAGCATTTTGTTTTCCCTTTGAAGCTCCCATTGTCACTTGATTTGATAGTTAAATGAACTTTAAATTAAGTTAAGGGAGGCCTTGCCTAGCAAATTTAGTGTTTTGCCTGTGCTAAAGGATAAGAGATGTGCTAGGGGTTACTAGTGTAGAAAATGCTTCACTTATGAAGATTCACTACAAAGTCCACCTTGTATTTAGTGTGTTAAGAGCAAAAAAGATACCTTATTTTGATTTGTCCTTAGGGTCTTCTACTAGAGTTTAATTAATACCACTATTAACTTATATTAAATGATATTAGAGCAAACTTTCAAGTTTATTAATAAGAAAATACCACATAGTAATTAACTAGAAGTACACACCTAAAATAAACATCAAGTCATACTAATAACTTTAACAACATCTCTCAACTAGCCACATAACAAAATCCTACACTCACTAAACATAAAATAAACTGAGACACTCAAGTATTTATATAACAGACTATATTTATTCCTAATATAAGACTAAAACCATGCCAAATGTTATTAAACTATTTATTTCTTTTTGAATATTAATTTCTACTCTTTAGCAAATTAGGATTAACTTCAATATTCCTCTCTAATCTTGATTCAATAATGTAATCCTTCATAACATCTACTTTTATTTGTCAAAATCATCATACTTTAATGATTTATTGTTTTTAACCTTATACTTTGACTTCATTATCTTCAAAAATCACTTTCATGTTAAAACTTTGTGATTTCATCTTTATTTATGGAATCCATTCATTTAGAACCACGACTCATTTCTTACCATGTTCACAATTTGCAAACATAGCAAATTTTCTCATTATATAGGAATATCAAAAGTTTCCTTATCAATCTTTGCTGGACTTTCTTTGTTTGACATCATTTTGACTTTTGAATTTTTGAAGAAACATGTAGCATACAATCTTAAACAATAAGGCTTTGGGTTTCATTTTTCATGATACTTTAAAATACTTGATATCTATAAAATACTATTATATGTATATCCATCTCATAGTTTCCATCCAAACGAGAAAATTGAATTAAGTTAACTTTAACTTTCACCTTAACAAGTATCTAAGTCTAAACTTTTTTTTTTTCATTTTATCTTTGTATCTCAGCATTTATACCTTTATTAACTCAACACCTCTCTATATCCAAACCATTAATCTACATAAGCTTTAAATCTTAACTCAACACTACAATTCCTAGTCTCCATTAATTTATTAACTATTTTACTATTATCCCATGTAAATTAGATTGCTCTACTTTTCTCTTACTCTTTTTCTTTTTTCTCATACCTATAATTATTAAATCAATGAATGTCATCTTGTTTCTTTTTTCATGACTATCAATTCATTTAATCTTTTAATAATTTTTTCTTTACCTATTTTTTGACCTTTTCATTTTAATCCTTGTTCTTTCATTTCCTTTCACTTTTACCCTGGATTTTCTCTCTCATCTATTTTTTGCCCCTTTTATTTCACCTTTTTTTATTCTTTTCTTTCTTTTATTTTTACTCCTTTCACTTTTCTTTTTTTTTCCCTTCTCCTCTCTTGTCCCCTTTCAATTTTCACTGTTATCACTCCTTATTTACAATAATTAGAAAGCGCCAAAAGTGGGGAGTGTCTGCTAGCATTAGAAGGACCTACGAGATGTCTTGGTGGCTTACAAACGAGGTAGACAATGGAGGACCTTGGGTAATTGTTGATAAAAAAGAGAAGAGGAACTAGCAATTTTTATAGTTTTTTGATGATGTTTTGGTGCGTCAATGACTGGAACTTGTAGATTAGCTTCATGCAAGATGGGAAATGACAATCCCTTGCTTCCATGCTTACTAGACAAGAGGCATTCGTTGACTGGAACTCGACAGCTAAAGTTTTGGTTCTTTCTAGATCTACGGATTTTTCGGTGTCCTTGAGGTGTGTGCTGGTTGGAGATTAAGGGATGGATGCTTGATAGTTCAAAGAATGTCTTTCGGCAAGATTGACTGGCACATGGCGATGTCGTTGACGACGACACTTATTCCATCAGCAATTTTGGTGGTGGTTGGTCGCAGCTCCTACAAAGCTTTTCTTCCTCATTTTCTTTAATATGATTCTTGGATTGTTGATTAGGTTGGTGGTGGCTAGTCAGTGGTTGGTGGTTATTCCACTCTTTTAGTCCTCGATTCGAAACAGCTATGATGCTTTCCATAGTGGCCAATGATTACTTCTCTTTTTTGATTCTTAGATTAAGTTCTAATGATATCAATGATAAAGCTAAATTACCTTTGGTATCACTATTAATTTATAACAAATTCTATTGGAGCAAACTCTCAATTTTATTAATTTGAATATATCACACAATAATTAACAGATAAACACATTAATAACCTTAGTAGCATCTCTCAGTTAATCACATACAAAAATTTGCCTTCATTAGCTAATAGTTATCAGTCAAGCAATAAATAGGGACACTGGGACCTGTAGTGACAAACAGCATGACTATTTCAGCCCCAGTTGCCTTGCCATTACAAACTTGTGCTGAACCTATAAGCTATAAAGACCGGCTGAGAAAGACTAAGCGTCCAATGTTGAATCCTTTGGAATATTTGATCATGAAACAGGTTGATGTCACTTCACGAAGATGGAAATTATCATCACTGAATTTTGACTTTTTGAGAGCATTTAGAAATATTGACCTTAAAAAGATAGGTTCTATGATCAACTCTCTTAGCGTGCACAGAACTGGGAAAATAAACAACTTCTAGCTTTAGGACATGAAAAGCAATTTAGGTGACAGAATAGTTGGAAACGAAACAAGACAAATGCAAGATTAGTCCTTAGAGTTCAAACAAGTTTAACAAACTATGGACGGGACAAAGGGATCAACGCATGTCAGGCATCTTGAAACATGCTATGCCCATTTTGCCATTAAGGACATGATTCCAGCACCTATGAGAGCAAAAATGTAACCCCATATCTGGAGCTTTACACTTCCTTGCATTTTGGGCCCTAGAAACTCTGCTGCCAGGAGGTCCACTAGTGCCGTATAATTTAATAACCCGGCAAATGCAGCATTCAGCAGTCCCACCACAATTAGAGCCGTTGGACTGTCTTCTTTCTAAGCGTTTGACAAAAGAATTCCCAGCGCGATACCAAAAGGAGTTGTGGTAGAGAAGAAAAACACCATTATAGCTTTCACCTTCATTCCATAGTCAGCCTGACCATTCATGACAGAATGCAAGTGTTAGAAAATGTGCATTGGATCGAAAAGTATATTATCCTTATTCCATATTAAACTGTACTATGTTTTGTAACCTGCAATATGCATCCACCAAGACCCATTCCTTCAAAGAGTTGAGGAAAGCATAAGGCAGCAATGAGTGGCCTGATTGTACATGGATTGGCAGATGCCCCCATCGAGAGACCTATTACCACTGAGTGAACAACAATGCCATATTCCAGCACCTACACGCATACATTACGCGCAATAATTTGTAGAGATCCAAACGCTGGAACCAATTATATAGATGCAAGATCTGGACCAAAGATAACACGGAAACATGCATATCAAATTTCAGCTAATAATCAAATGTCACCCGATAATAAATAAAAGAAATCAAGCAACAGCAATAACGTTAATGACTGTAGCAGAGAAAAGATCAACACTTTTGGACTGGTGCAGGATCGCCGGTCAGCAATGCCATAATCTTAGGTTGACCACTGGGAAAATAAATATACCTGTGCGACGATCCGATTCCTCATCAACGTCTCACGGGCATCCTCATTCACATCCTTTTCAGCAGCTTCTAACTCACAACCAGCACTTCCATTTTCCACTCGGTCGTCAAGGACGCCTTTTTGATTCTTAATATTGTTACGCCTCCTGTAATTACTCGTTCCGAAAGAATCCAACGTGAGGGTCATCATGGCGAACAACATCGCCACGAAAGTGGTGAACGGGAACTTATGCCAGGGATTGTCGGGCAAGCACGCGGATGTCAAGCAGTCGAAAGAATCAGGCAAGACGTGCATGTACCCGGTGGCGAGGATAACACCAGAAGCAAAGAGTTTAACCAGTACGAAGGAGTCTCTGTCGGGCTGGACAAACGGGACAGATTGGGAGAGGAGCGGCAGGGAGACCCCGATCATGCTGGCGACGAGAATGGAAACTATTGCAATGATCCAGTCTTAATAATAATATATTAAATTTATATAATTATAATATCTTATTATTTTTAAATTCAATTAAGTAATAATATCATCAAAATATTTAATTTATTAGAAACCGATTCTCTCAAAATGATCATTGGAGGCTAATCCCCTTAAATTGATCAATTCTATCTCTTTTATTTCTTATTTCAATCCCTAATTTCTAATTTTTATTTCAAATTCTTAATTCTAAAACCTTAAGTTCTTAATATCTGGTATCAAAACGGCATTTTTAGGGATTTGTTCCATCCTTTCCTATAAAAAAAAAAGAAGTTTATGCCCCTTACCTGACAACAAAAAAAAATTCTAGATATCACCAATTTGCAATCTTATAGTACGTCTTCACACAACTCTTCTAATTTAAACATCAAAGTATCCTGAGTTGAAGAATCATTGTCTCTCATGCAATAATCTTTTAAGAAGTTCGAATAGATGCAAGAACAGATGTAAGAATCATTCAAAAGGCTCGAGCATATAGTTCTTTCTGAATCACAAAGTCGATCAAGAGACAATACTTCTAGATCTACCAGTAAGCAAGGAGAACCTGTGGAGTCCTGTGGAGGCACCAATCATGACTATACCCAACCACACACAAGGGTAGAATTTCCCCGCTAGGACGAAAGTGATCCTATAGGTTAGATCTCCTAGGCGGAAAAATATTTTCACTTCCATCGTATATTAGAGCTCTCTAAAGTTAAAATTGCTTCTATCCAATTAGAAGGTGATGCAATCCAATGATATGATTGGGTCGAAACATGTGGTGGAGTTCCAACGTGGGCTGAATTCACTAAAGGCCTTCTTGTGCAATTTGGGCCCTTGGAATATCACAATGTTGACGGAGAGCTCGCAAAAATTCATTAGACATCCACTGTCCTAAAATATCAAAGTCGATTTGAGCGACTTGCCAATCGAGTTAAAGATTGGTCTGAAAGGCAATTGGTAGGAATATTCATTGAAGGGCTTATTGTTGACATTCGATGGGAACTCAAGGCTCGCCAACCACGAACAATGGTAGCAACTATCTCTTTTGCTCACCTGCAAGAGAAGTTGGGTGCTAAAAATCATTGGCCATCTGCTAAAGTGGCCAGCAAATTTATTAAGGGTAACACCAACTCACCCTCTTTTACTCGTCCTTCTAACACTAGACGGTTAACCTAAGAACAATTGAAAGAGCGGATGGCAAAAGGGTTGTGTTGGCACTGTGATGAGAAGTGGCATAAGGAGCACTGTTGTAAGCAAGGGAAACTTTTAATGATTGAGCTAGTTGAGAAAACTAAAGAAATAAGTGATGACCACATGGGCCCAGATGGTGATGACACCTTTGTTGAATACATAGATGAGCCTGTAGTGCATGCTTTAGCTGGGTATTTGAACCCACAAACTATGAAACTTGATGGATTCCTCAAGGGATAGCCAGTAATGGTACTAGTTGACTCAAGTAGTACCAATAATTTTATGGATAAGAAGATCGCCAAAAGGCTTACTTTTTCAATTGAGGATTGCAATAAGTTTGCTGTGAAGGTTGCAAACGGGAGAAATTTGACATGTCAAGGGAAGTGCATAAAGATAAAACTCGTGTTACAAGGTCAAATCGTTTATGTTGATCTCTTCTTACTACCCCTATAAGATTATAAAATTGTCCTTAACATTGATTGGTTACAGACCTTGGGAGATATTACTTGGGATTTCTCTAGGTTAAGATGAAGTTTCTATTGAATGGAAATCTAGTGGAATTACACGGAAGACGTGGGGGTAAAATTACCACTATTAGTAGTCATCGAATGGAGAAAGTCCTACAGAAGGCAGGATAAGGGTTCCTGGTGTAATTGACAGGTGCAGAGGTGGCCAAATCACATTTTATACAAGGGAAGGAGGTTACAACACTATTGACTGAATTCTTTAATTTGTTTGCTGAGCCCACAGGTCTACCCCTACAAAGGACACACGACCATCGTATTCTGTTATTATCTGAGAATATAACTGTTAATGTTCAACCCTACTATTATCCACAATTCCAAAAAGGAGAAATTGAGAAAATTATTAAGGAGATGTTGGAAGCTGGCATCATCAAACCAAGTGTTAGCCCATACTCATCTCCTGTCCTTTTAGTAAAAAAGGACGGTTCTTGGAGGATGTGTGTGAACTATCGGGCACTTAACCACATCACTATGAAGGATAAATATCCTATTCCCATGGTCGATGAACTATTAGACGAATTGGGAAGTGTTCAACTATTCACTAAATTGGATTCAAGGTCAGGATATCACCAAATCTGGGTCCATAAAGAGGATATTCAAAAAACAGCTTTCAGGACATATGATGGTCATTACAAGTTCTTGGTTATGCCCTTTGGGCTTACCAACGAACCTTCAATATTTCAGAGTTTAATGAATGATATCTTTTGACTATATTTATATAAGTTTGTCCTAATATTTTTTGATGATATTTTGGTATATAGTTCTTCCCTTAAAGCACATTTGTCACATTTACGGACTATATTCACTACCCTGCATGAGAACTTTCTATTTGTTAAGAAAACAAAATGTAGCTTTGCTAGCCCAACAGTAGAGTATCTTGGCCATGTTGTCTCCAAAGAAGGTATGGCAATTGACCCTTCTAAAATTTAAGTGATGCTGGATTGACCAATTCCAATGACGATCAAAGTACTACGAGACTTTTTGGGATTGATTGGTTATTATCACAAGTTTGTTCGTGACTATGGAAAGATCAGTGCTGAATTGATGACTCTCTTGAACAAGGATTCATTTAATTGGAACGACAAAGTAGAGGAGGCATTTGATCGACTCAAGCGAGCCATGATCACCACCCCAATTCTTGCCTTATTAGATTTTAGTAAGGTATTTATTATTGAATTTGATACTTCTGGAATCAGAATTAGTGCAGTATTAATGCAGGAAGGTTGTCCTATTGCCTTTACTAGTAAGGCATTATCACTAAAATATCTCAGTATGTCTGTTTATGATAAAGAGATGTTAGCTATTGTTCATGTAATCTCGAAATGGCATCCATATCTCATTGGGAGGCGTTTTCAAGTTCGGACCGACTATAAAAGTCTGAAATATTTATTAAAGCAGCAAATCTCTTCTATGGAATAACAAAATTGGATTTCTAAATTATTGGGTTACGATTACAAGATCATTTATAAAAAGGGGAGCGAGAATTTGGTAGTTGACGCATTATCTCATATTCCGGAACAGGCTGAAATAGTGGCACTCTCTATCTCTACTTGCACTACAATTGTGCAAATTAAGAGGGAGTGGTGGGATGATCATGAAACTCAAGAGATCATTGAGAAGCTATAGACAAGTCCTAATTCTGTTACTCATTACACTTGAAATTCTCAAAATTTATGTTATAAAGGAAGATTGGTACTTGTTCCTCATTCTCACTAAAAGGACACAATCATGTAAAAATATCATGCATCCTTGATTGCTAGCCACTCAAGATTTCTTCGTACCTACAAGCGTGTTGGTAAGGAGTTTTATTGGAAAGGTATGAAGAAGGAAATCAGAAAGTTTGTAGCTAAATGTGATGTATGCCAACGTCACAAGAGTGAATCTATGGCATCTCCAAAACTTCTTTAACCTTTACTTATCCTAGAAGAAGTTTGGACAGATATCTCTATGGATTTTATTGAGGGACTCCCATTGTCCCAAGGTAAATCCATTATTTTTGTTATTGTTGATCGCTTGACCAAGTATGCTCATTTTTGTGTAGTTAGTCACCCTTATACTACTGCTAATATTACTTGAGTTTTTGTTGACAATATTGTAAGACTCCATAGTATTCCTAAATCAATTGTCAATGACTGAGATAAGATCTTCACCAATAATTTTTGGAAGGAACTATTCCGCTTGCAAGGGACACAACTAAATATGAGCATCGCTTATCACCCACAAACAGATGGACAAATTAAGGTAGTCAACCGATGCTTAGAAAACTACTTTCATTGCTTTGCAAGTGACAAGCCAAAGAATTGGGTAAAATGGCTTCCTTGAGCCAAATGGTGGTATAATACCACTTATCATCCCTCTACAAAGATGTCCCCATTTCAAGCAGTTTATGGGCGAATTCCACCTATTCTTACAAGGTATATAACTAGATCATCTTACGTGGATCAAATTGATAAGAACTTACAAGATAGAGACAGGTTGCTCCAACTCTTAAAGGACAACCTTATTGCAGCTTAAACCCGTATAAAACAACACGTGGATATGTATCGTACGGAGTGAGAATTTCTAGTGGGAGATTGGGTTTATCTTAGACTCCAACCATATCGCCAGTTATCCGTCACTATCCGCTCCTCAATGAAATTATCTCCTCGTTTTTTTGAGCCATACCAAATTTTGGAGCCCATTGGTCTTGTTGCCTACCGTCTTAACTTACTAGTAAGATCAAAAATATATGTCGTCTTCCATGTCTCTTGCTTGAAAAAGAAGGTAGGAGATGGTGTGGTGACACAAAGCCAACTGCCTGATATTACCTGCACAGGAGAGGTTAACCTTCAGCTGCAAGCCATTCTAGACTGACGTATTATCAAACATGGAAATCAAGCTGTTGTCCAAATTCTAATTCAGTGGACTAACCTCCCTATTGAGGATATTACCTGGGAGTTTTATCATTTTTTTGCAGATCAATTTTCAAACTTTATTGCTAGTTAGCCTTGAGAATAAAGCTATTTTTGAAAAACGGAGGAATGATGTGATCCTCATGATTTGTACTGATACAATTCTCATGATTTATGTCTATTATAATTCTCTTTTATTATTTAATAATTATTTTTTATTATTTCTGAATTAATAGGTGAAATTATATTCCTAATAATAGTCTGTTAAATTTATATAATTATAATATTTTACAATTTTTGAATTCAACTAAATAATAATATCATCAAAACAATCAATCCTATTTCTTTTATTTCTTATTTTCAAACTCCAATTCCTAATTCCAATTTCAAATTTCTAATTTCAAAAACCTAGGTTATCAATATCGGCCTTGGCCTTGTCCTAGCACCCGCCCTCGGATTTATTGCATTGTTCCTCCGCTAGGGTAATTGGCAAATGCTCGGAGGCGAGGAGGATGATGATGATGAGAATCAAAGTTAGGTTAAGCGCATTCGGCTTTGGGTGGGCCATGGCCGATGACTTGCTTTGTTTTTTATTTTTGACTTGAGTTTCGCAAGTTAGAGAGATTTTGTCTTCTCTGTACTCACAGAAACTCAAAGCAACTGTGTTGCCAGCGACAGTCTTGAGATCGTGGAGGTGTATCTTTAAAATGCAAGTGGCGGCTTCGCCAGGGAATTTGTAGCTCTTTTAAGTATTTTCTTTGGTGGTAGTTATTATTTTCCCTGGCGTAAGTGGGAATGCGCCAACCAGTAGCCCTCCACGGCTCTTTTTTTCAATGACTAATATTATTCCAACCAAGTGGGCTGCCACGTCACTCCAGAGTGCGGCGGGCTCGTGTTCTCTGCAACCTCAAAAAAATCGACGCACGCGCTGGAGCACATACCATCCTACTGACTCAGAATCTCTAAAGCTCCGCTGGAAAATCTGCATTCTGGTGAAGATGATTTAACGTTACTGTGCATTCGTTGTCATGTAAGAATGATAGCACAAATTGTGTGGGACCAAGAGTGCCCTGGTAAGGATCATTTGGGGCGACCTGATAGTTGAAAATGGAGATCAAGTCAAATTCCTCCCCAACAATCCCATTAAAGCTCAACTTAAGCCTAACAATGAAGAAATAGCTCCATTTTCAACTATCTTCCAAGGATCAAGAGATGCTAAATAGATCTTCATCTTAATGGCCCATATTGGATAATCCTCACCAAAGAATATTGATGGAGGCGATATTGGAAATGAGTAGTGGGAAGTCATTTCTATTTTCTAAGTGTCTAAATGTCTTTTAAGTATGATGCTTGTTTGGTTTTTCTTTACTCACAAACACTAGAGCATAGGCCTTATAAGATCAAGGTGGTTTTGAGACCACTGTTAATTGAGGAAGGCAGCAACTTGTTGCAAAAGATAGAAGAAGAAGAGGAAGAAGATGAAGATTATGACAACAATGCAGAGAGCTTACTTACACACACAGATTTTTGGTCATAATTTTCTATATATATTACTGTTAATTATGTGTCTTTATAAAGGGTCTTTGTACAATGTTCAAGTACAATGATGATGATCAAAAGACTTGTTTACCATACTTGCTATTGTTGCATATCAAGCTAACCTAACATAGTGCCCTTGTGTTGTCATCTAACCCCACTAACATATGGTTTTTCTAGTTTGACAACCACTTACATTACAACTCAATTACTCATTGGTTACACCAATTAGACATACTTGAAGACTAGTTACAAGACAACCAAAAAAGGAACATTGCACATAAATAAGATGAATCTTCCATTCCTGGCTTGCTGAAGTTGACGTGACACTTAGGCTGCAATCCAGCTTTCTGGTTCTTCGATTCCTTTCACATGGAGGGGCTTATACAATGAAGAAGCTAGGCTTTACAACAGAAACTGCAGTGCCCAATGTTATGATGACAGCACCCCTTGCATGACCAACAGCATGAAGTGCAAGGGGAGCACTCATCAATGCATGGAATACACGTTGTTAAGCGACAATGGAGAGAAGCAGTTGCCAGGGGTAAGTATCTTCATCCAGTTGCTGCAAAAAAACAATGCGACTAAGAATCGTTTTGAAAAACTAATTAATTCTCCGTCATTTTGAAAAAGTAATTAATTCTTACTCTCTGTGTTTAAGCTAAGCCAAGGCATATAGACATGCCTGTAATGCAATGATGTTCACGGGATCGTGCAAGGAGCAGCTTGGTCCTCTGGCATGATCGAACTGATGGTCAAAAGACACATATAACTCGAAGAATCATCACCCAACTTTCTCCATTCTAACACGTTCAAAAATGTTAAAATAACCAAAAGAGCTGGTGCACGATATCAAATGTTGGCTGGCCTAATTCTATAGGGAACTTAGTCTGCATCTTTAAGCGCGTATATACGCTTTGTTTTACACTAAAAACTTTGGGTATTGATATAACCCATTTTATAGTCTTCCCAAACTGCATCACGAGCCTACCTATTTGACAAGGTGAACAAAGGATATTCCAATCAAAAATTGAAAAGGAGTGCATTACCACTATCAGGTCGCCCCAAATGATCCTTACCAGGGCACTCTGGGTCCCACACAATTTGTGCTATCATTCTTACATGACAACGAATGCACAGTAACGTTAAACCTTCTTCACCAGAATGCAGATTTTCCAGCGGAGCTTTAGAGATTCTGAGTCAGTAGGATGGTGTGTGCTCCAGTGCGTGCGTCGGTTTTTTTGAGGTTGCGGAATCACGAGCCCGCCGCACTCTGGAGTGACGTGGCAGCCGACTTGGTTGGAATAATATTAGTCATCGAAAGAAAGAGCTGGGGAGGGCTACTGGTTGGCGCATTCCCACTTACGCCAGGGAAAATAATAACCACCGCCAAAGAAAATACTTAAAAAAGCTACAAGTTCCCTGACATTACCCCAAGCCGCCACTTGCATTTTAAAGATACACCTCCGCAATCTCAAGACTGTCGCTGGCAACACAGTTGCTTTGAGTTTCTGTGAGTACAGAGAAGACAAAATCTCTCTAACTTGCGAAACTCAAGTCAAAAATAAAAAACAAAGCAAGTCATCGGCCATGGCCCACCCAAAGCCGAATGCGCTTAACCTAACTTTGATTCTCATCGTCATCATCCTCCTCGCCTCCGAGCATTTGCCAATTACCCTAGCGGAGGAACAATGCAATAAATCCGAGGGCGGGTGCCAGGACAAGGCCAAGGCCCTGAAGCTGAAGATCATTGCAATAGTTTCCATTCTCGTCACCAGCATGATCGGGGTCTCCCTGCCGCTCCTCTCCCGATCTGTCCAGCCCGACAGAGACTCCTTCGTACTGGTTAAACTCTTTGCTTCTGGTGTTATCCTCGCCACCGGGTACATGCACGTCTTGCCTGATTCTTTCGACTGCTTGACGTCCGCGTGCTTGCCCGACAATCCCTGGCATAAGTTGCCGTTCACCACTTTCGTGGCGATGTTGTTCGCCATGATGACCCTCATGTTGGATTCTTTTGGAACGAGTAATTACAGGAGGCGTAACAATATTAAGAATCAAAAAGGCGTCCTTGACAACCAAGTGGAAAATGGGAGTGTTGGTTGTGAGTTAGAAGCTGCTGAAAAGGATGTGAATGAGGATGCCCGTGAGACGTTGATGAGGAATCGGATCGTGGCACAGGTATATTTATTTTCCCAGTGGTCAACCTAAGATTATGGCATTGCTGACCAGCGATCTTGCACCAATCCAAAAGTGTTGATCTTTTCTCTGCTAGAGTCATTAACTTTATTGCTGTTGCTTGATTTCTTTTATTTATTATCGGGTGACATTTTATTATTAGCTGAAATTTATCTTTGGTCCAGATCTTGCATCCATATAATTGGTTCCAGCGTTTAGATCTCTACAAATTATTGTGCGTAATGTATGCGTGTAGGTGCTGGAATATGGCATTGTTGTTCACTCAGTGGTAATAGGTCTCTCGATGGGGGCATCTGCCAATCCATGTACAATCAGGCCACTCATTGCTGCCTTATGCTTTCATCAACTCTTTGAAGGAATGGGTCTTGGTGGATGCATATTGCAGGTTACAAAACTTAGTACAGTTTAATATGGAATAAGGATAATATACTTTTCGATCCAATGCACATTTTCTAACACTTGCATTCTGTCATGAATGGTCAGGCTGACTATGGAATGAAGGTGAAAGCTATAATGGTGTTTTTCTTCTCTACCACAACTCCTTTTGGTATCGCGCTGGGAATTCTTTTGTCAAACGCTTACAAAGAAGACAGTCCAACGGCTCTAATTGTGGTGGGACTGCTGAATGCTGCATCTGCCGGGTTATTAAATTATACGGCACTGGTGGACCTCCTGGCAGCAGAGTTTCTAGGGCCCAAAATGCAAGGAAGTGTAAACCTCCAGATATGGGGTTACATTTTTGCTCTCGTAGGTGCTGGAATCATGTCCTTAATGGCAAAATGGGCATAGCTTGTTTCAAGATGCCTGACATGCGTTGATCCCTTTGTCCCGTCTATAGTTTGTTAAACTTGTTTGAACTCTAAAGACTAATCTTGCATTTGTCTTGTTTCGTTTCCAACTATCTTGTCACCTAAATTGCTTCTCATGTACTAAAGCTAGAAGTTGTTTATTTTCCCAGTTCTGTGCACGCTAAGAGAGTTGATCATAGAACCTATCTTTTTAAGGTCAATATTTCTAAATGCTCTCAAAAAGTCAAAATTCAGTGATAACACTTTCCATCTTCTTGAGGTGACATCAACCTGTTTCATGATCAAATATTCCAAAGGATTTAACATCGGATGCTTAGTCTTTCTCAGCTGGTCTTTACAGTTTATAAGTTCAGCACAAGTATAAAACCCTTTTACCAAGTTTTTTTCTTTGAATCAAATTCATTATAAATTAAGCAAGAATAATGTTATCATGGGTGGATCTACTCAGAAGAAAACTCACTTAGAAAGGGCTAGTGATGGACCTCATATGGTGTTGTAGCCAGTCTCCAATGACTTTCATAATAACTTTATAAACAACATTTCAAATAGAGATCACCATAAGTTAACTCAATTTTTTTTGGGTCAAGCATCTTTGGAATTAAAACAATAGCCTCATTTAAACCTTCAAAAAGTTATTTTGAACTAAAAACATTTCTCATTAAATTGATGATGGATGGCCCAATAATGTGTCAATATCATTGGAGGAAAATTGCTTAAAAAGCCATTAGTTGCAAGCATCTTGTATGCCTCTATAGAACTTACAACTAGGAGCACCTGCTCTTAGCAACTTAATTCCTTGAGAAACTCCATCAAATAAGTTAGAACAGTTGGCCAAGACACAAAAGGTGATGCCCTTTGGTAAGTGGGACTTACTATCCAATCTTATTTGAATCCCGAATTTCACGATAGAGGAGCTACTTGGATTAGCAAGTGTTAGGGACGTACTATTATCTTGAAAGTTATCATTCAAAATCCACTTAATATTCTCCTTCCCTTTTTGTTTGCAAATATTCCTAGCCAAATTTCTACCACTAATATTCACATCAATCTCCCTTAGGACTACAGAACATTGTCCATCCACAATTAAATTAACCTTGACAAAAGTTTCCTTATTGAGCAATTTTCCTACATAACTCGATTGAACCACTTTTCTACTCTATTTTTGAGCTTGCTTCTAAGAAGCCAACCTTTCCACTTGAGGATTTTGAATAGGCATGGAGGGACCCTCCAAAGACTGACTGCCATCACTAGCATTATCATTTTCAACATAGTTGACAATGCTTGGATAGTTATCCTTAATATAAGCTGCTTACCCAACTCAAAATAGATTTAAGGGTGACCCTCATATTCAACCATGAGCATAATCCCATCCATCCAAAGCTTGAAGAGAAAAGGCTTGCTAAGATCAATCTGAACAAAAAAAATGGGCAAATTGACCTTTCTAAGCAACAATCATTGAGGCATCTAACGTCATTGTTCTAGCAATTAGACCATAAATCACATTAAGAACATCATTATTATAATGCTCAACTAGCATCCTCCAGAATCTTACCCACACTATAATAAAGTTAATTGTTGCTTCTAAAGGACTAAAATTTGGAGTCCATTCACAAACCACTAAGTAGTAGCCCTTGATAACCCAATGACCACCACATAATGCAAAATAATCTTTTGAACAAGTGAACTTGATATTGAAATACTCATTCCCCAAATAAATAATAATTAACTCACCCTTAGGCTTCCAAAGAACTTTTAGCTTGCTAAATGGCTAGTTAAAACTTATTGATTAACCGAAAAGCTTCATAATAAAGGTGTTCCACCACTCTTCTCTAATAGCATTCACTTTTCCTTTAATAGATGAATGTGTGACAAAAGTCATAGCAATATCTTCCTTGCCAACTACATTTGGGGGGCACATCATCAGCACAAATTGTTTGGGCTGGCAATTTAGAAGTTAAGTTAAGCCCTAAACCTTAACTTGAAAGGAGGCTGCAAACCCTTTCAAGATTACACCAAGGTTATCAGACATAATAAAATCAAACTAGTCCCCATCACTTCTTAGTTTTTCCTTTTTAGAACTAAAATCTTGCAAGTCAATTTCTTTAGAAGATAGGACATAAGCATAGTTTTCCTCCATTAAAAGGGAAGGAGGAGAGGGGGGTTCAATCAAATGAGAGAGAGCCATTTTATAGTTGTGTCAATCGATTTTTATGATTGTATACTTTTTTTTTTCTTTTTATTCAAGGGTTTAGGATCCTAAGTGTGATGTTTATTTATATTAGTTGAAAATTCTAATATTTGGTACTTAGAATTTTTCTTATCTCTTGATCTATACAAGTGAAAATGATTCAAAATCCAAATCCCTTCATCTAAAAAAGAAAATATAAGATGATGAAAACTCATGATCTTTAGATTTTATTTAGTATCAATGAATATTTCCAAAAAAAAAAAAATAAATAAATATACATCATCTACTAAAACTTTGCTAAACTTTAAGATATAAAAACGTTATCACCCTTGTGAAGGTGTGTAGGTCATTAAAAATAGTGATTTAAGTTAAAGGGTCTAATATTTTTCATTGAAAAAAAGATTTGTTATCTCGTTCATGACTTAAAAATAATCTATATGGGTCTCTCAAGAAATACCCTAGTAGTTCATGGCCCAATGGGCCTTCTAATAAACATGGTTAGGTGGTTTGTTAGTGATCCTATACCATCATATTTTTCAAATTCTAGAGTCTTAAACTTTTGTGGAAGAACTACAATTTGCCCCAAATAGTGATATCATGTGTTTAAAGGAACATGAATATCTTACCCTTTAATGGCCTTAACTTTTTCTTATAAAAGGTTAATTTTCTATTTCATAGAATCTTTCTCAATCACTATGATTTTGTCTCTTACCTTAGAAGAAGTCTTGAATTCTCTAAGCATAGGATCTATAGTATGAAGTTTAGTGCTAGAAGATTGGGCAACCATTGTTTGACTAAGAGATGGATGTGCCATTAATTATGGGGAGGTAAAAAGTATTTAGGATGACACTAACTTTAAGGTTAACAAAAATAATCCTCTTACCATAGTGGTGAATGCTAGCTTAGAAAAGGGCTTTAGGAGAAATATGTAAATCCATAATAAATAGTCATAAAAGACATTCTTGATATCTCACCAAGATCTAGATTGGCAAAAAGATCTATACATTACTGTCATTTGGACATTCTTGACATTCTTGAGTGGAAAGTTAAAGACTTTTTGAATGTAAGGGTTGAAGTACATCCTAGTTTTCTTCTTTTAGACCCATATATCCAAATGGAGATGGAAGATATAGAAAATGAAATGAGGGTCTTTGGAACTATTAATGATTTCATCCACTTGAAGAAAAAGTTAAAGAGTCTAAATGACTTGTATAATTGGATGGAGCCCATTAATTTTACTCTCAATACCTCATAAAAGCATTGAATCAAGGTCAATAGATGAGCGTACCAATGGTGTATGTTTTGGCCTAGTATATGAGTAGACAAAGAGCTTTAAGATGAATTAATTTATGAAACAATATTGGAAATGTTAGTCTATAAACTTAATGGGAACACTCATAATTCTATAATGTCAAAAAAGGAGGCTTTTTCAACTTCTTTATCATGGAGGTTTTATGTCTTTGAAAAGTATTTCTTACAATCACCTCCACTAATGCCATCAGAAGAATGTTTGTAAGATTGGACAAAGGTGGATCTTGCTCATCATCTATAAGATGAATTTCTTGTAACTCTAGAGAATCTTTTTCTTTTTCTTGATCTTCTTAATTACACTTTAAGTCCTTAAACTCTAAGATATAGAATGTTGCATGAAAAATTAGAGACATTCACCATAGCCCTATGGTAAGGGAGTCATGGTCTTCTTAGCTTGTGTGGCTAAATATTAAGGTGCATTGCTTGAAACTGGACTAATGTCAAATTATTTCTAGTCATCATTTTCTATTTTAAGAGTTGACAAAACCTCTCACACTCATAGGTAGCACATGATTTTGTCCCATGCCATGTATAATAATCATATGCTCCATCTATTAAATAAAGGACACATTATTAATGATGCATACATAATACATCTCTTCATGGTTATGATTTGTTAGGGTTATTCCTTTAAGAAATCCCTTAGTAAGTACACAACTAGCCCTTTCATATATGGATTAAAGAATATAGTTTTTCATCTAAAGTAAGCAAGTTTAATTATAAAACCTTGAATGTGTATGTTTAACTTATCATATGAATATCCTAATGTGTACAGGCACTTTTCACCTCATATAATGTTGACTAGTGTGAAAACATAATTATACTTTAAGCCAAATTCACAATTTTACATAGTAAAGGGTTAAAGGACATTTCCATTTATTTGGTTTATGTTACAAAGTTAAAAACCAAGGAACATATCCCCTTATTGTGTTTATATTATAGACCAACAAACAAAGATTTTCTCTTTTATTAGGTTTATACTACCATTAGAGTTAGTTGTATAAGAGGTATGCACATCAAGTTCTTTACATGAAAGTGGATAATAAACTCATAATGGCTACAAGACTCTCTAAGAAAGCAAACAAGATGCTTATTTAATGAATGCAATAGTGGTAATTTAGCAATTTGCTCATTTGCCTTGTTCACCATATATCAAACTCTTTTTAATGCCCTTCAAAATCCAATGTAACTTGAGACTCCCATTCTTGTTTAAGGGTAGCAATTGTCAAACTTGGAAAATCAGCTCATAAACTTAAACATCTCAAAATGCTACTTGTTGTCCCAAGTTTTGGTTTTAATTAGTAAGTATGTTAACTTTCCTTGCATATGTCTCATGCTTGGCAAAGAAAGTGGCATTCACTTTTTTCAACTATCCTTGGACATGAACACTTTCCTATTAAAAGACCTTATTTTGGTTTAAGGCATTTAGAAGAACATCTTGTAATTAACCATGATTTAGTCCCATTATTTCCACATTTTGGAGTGTTTAGTTCATTGCAGAGATTTAAGAGGTCAAACTCTTTATTTCCATTTTGAAATGACTCAAATTCCTTAATAAGTTAACTCATAATGAAACTTTAGTCAAAATTTTTTTAGGGAATTAATTAATTATGGTATTAAGATTCAACCTCTTCATGACATTGGTATTTTCCATCATGCCATTAGGCTCATCTAAAATTAAAGGGTTCATAACTTGATCATCTCTTACCTTGGTCTTTTCCCTTAAAGCAATATGGATTGCTAACACATTAGGAATATAGATTTTGTGACCTTAAGATGTGTGCCAAAGTTCGTATTGCTCGAAATGAGGTTAATTAGGATCTCTATAGGTGGCCTTTGTAATATTCTTCCAAGCATTCATCATAGGCCAAAGATATTCATAACTATTGGGATTACTATAAGTGAAATAGATAACTTCCATTGCATGGGTAATTAGGACAATCCTCTTAGATCTTATTTGTCCAATAGTCATTATTAATGTGTTAAAAATGACTCTAGTTATTCATAAAAGAGGAACCCTTTAATATCCCTTATATTATATGAAATTAAATCTTTTGTCAACCATTTTGCAATGCAACCAAAAGTCTTTTTCTCAAAAATGTGTCCTCCACTCTAAAATCTCAAAATTGTAATACCATTCAATCTTATAGAATTTTTAGAGTGGAAATGTATTTTCACAACACATAGAATGAGTGAATTTGTTTAAAGGAATATCTATATGGCTTTTAAATTAATTATATTGGTCATTTGATCCCTTAACTCATTCATATAATCTTGAAGCTCATCTCTAAACTCATTAATAATATTATTTCATAACCCATAATCAATGAATTGCAAATAAATCTACATTATACACCTCTAATGCATAAAGTAAAAACTATCCAAATTAAGATGTTTATTTATAAGATATCCTTAAATGGTTGATGGAGCAAACATTGGCAATAATGATGGAAAAAGTGGTGCAACTATGGCTTGAGCTCTTATCATATTGCTTTTCACTTTAGCACTATATTTCAACTTTAAGGCATTTGGAGATATGAGAACGATGATTAAGATGCATTCATTCTTATAGATTTATGGAGATTTGGTAGATATAGAGTCTATGTTTGAAGAATGGAAGAAGATTTGCTAAAAAGAGTGATTTTTGCAATTTTGAAAAGGAAGAGGGAAAAAAAGGATCTTTTTAATGTGTGATTAGTCAATCATAGTAGGTATCTAGTTAATTGATTACATTGTTCAACTAATGATTTTAGATTAAATGACTACACCAAAAAAAAAAAAAAAAAAAAAAAGAAATCTTCATTTTTCAAGCTCAAAATGTCTAACTCACAAAACACATTATTTATCAATCAAAAGCACATATGATCATGCTCTAAAACATGTCAAGAACTCATATAAACACATAAATAAGAGATTAATCCAACTCAATCATGTCTAATCTCTCTCTAACAATCACAAAGTTATTCCCACTTAGAGATTTAGGGAAGATGTTGGTTAGTTGATCATTGGTGCTCATAACCTTGAAGGACACATCTCCCTTAAGTACATGATTCCTAATACAATGGTGCTTGAGGTCAATTTGTTTGGTCCTAGGATGTTGTATAAGGTTTTTCATCATTTTGATTGCACTTATATTATCACACTTGATAAACATGATAAAATAGTGCAATATAAAGTCTTATAAGGTTTGCTTCATCCAAAGAAATTAAGCACAACAACTATTAGCTGCTAAGCACTCAACTTTAACTATAAAAAGAGGAATTGAACCTTGCTTTCAACCACACAATGAGACTAAGGCTTTCCCTAAGAACTAGCCAAAAGAGGAATTAAACCTTGCTTTCAATTGCACCACTTGTGTACTTTTCCTCGTAATTTTATCATTAATAAAGTTTGAATTTGAGTAACCACTAATTCAAGGGTAGTTTACCTAAAATACCAAAGTCTTAAATTTATGATTCCCTTCACATACTAAAGTACTCTTTTAAAGGCAACTAAGTGCAACTCTTTTGGGTTAGATTGAAAACTAACAAACAAAAAAAATAACATAGATTAAATATGGCCTACTAGTGGTAAGATTAAAAGACTACTAATCATGCCTTTATACCACTTTTCATCCATAATCTTAAATTCCTTTTATTATTATCCATCGTTGTGAAAGTTGCATATAAGTGCCATAATTTTTGGAATCATCTACGCCAAACTTTTTAAGAAATTCCTTTGCATAATTGGCTCAAATGATAAAGATTCCATCCTTTGTTTGCTTTATTTAGAGTTTAAGGAAAAATTTCAATTTTCTTACCATGCATATCACTATTTTTATTTCCATACTATTAGCAAACTCTATGCACTACAATTTATTTGTAACACCAAATACAATACCATTAACATTAATTTGAGCAATGAATATGTCCTCACCTTTTAAATTGGTAAACAAAAAAGCATCAACTTTACCCTTAGTAAAACTTTTTTCTAGTAGGAAAGAACTTATTCTCTTGTATTAAGCTTGGAATAAGCTTTAACCCATATGAGATTTTTGAAAGCTTATAAACATGATTAAGGAACTCATTACTTTTAAAACAAAGGGGTTGATTGACATAAACTTCTTCCATGTTGTATCCATTTAAGAATATGTTCTTCATGTCTATTTGGTAAAACTTGAGATGCATTAAAGATGTAAATGCAAGTAACATTCTCGTGACTTCTAATATATCTACTAGGGTAAAAGTCTTATCATAATTGATGCTCTTTTCTTGATTGTAGTCTTTGGCAACTAACTTTGCTTTGTTTCTCACAATTTGGCCACTTTCAACTAACTTATTTCTAAAGACCTACTAGATTATAATAATAGGATGATGACTTGGTCTAGAAACTAACATCCATACCTTGTTTTTCTCAAACTAGTTAAGTTTATTGCTCATTACATGCACCCAAGACTACCTGACCAATATATCATCTACAAGCTTTAGTTTAACTTGTACAACAAGTGCAATTATTTTTGTGTTACTAAATGCAAACTTAGTTCTTAATGGGCCAAAGAGGTTACCAATAATCTCATCTTAGAATGCCTTTTTGACATGCTTCCACTCTCTTTTTAACCTATTGAATATCTATTTCTAGATTGTTATATGTAGAAAGTATGAACTCATTCATTTTTTTTTATTCATCTTACATGTTTGCAACATCATTGGACTATTGTTATTGCTTTGATTGTTCACTTACTTTCTCTAAACTATTGTTTAAACCAATAAGATAATCACTTTCATCCTTTTTTTTTGAGAAAAGGGGTCAACTTTATCATGTACAATATGTATGAACTCCTTTACTATAAAAAATTTCTTATTGAACACTCTATATGCTTTGTTATTTGAAAAGTATCCTAAAAAGATAACTTCTTCTTTCTTAGCATTAAACTTATTGAGGTTGTCTTTGGTTTTGAGGAAAACATTTACAATTGAGCACACTTAAGGAATCTATACTAGTCTTCTTACCATTCCATAGCTCATGGGGAGTTTTCTTAAGAGTTTGATGAATAAGCACTCTATTGGACACAAAACAAGTAGCATGCATTTCTTTTGTCCTTTGTAAGTTAAATAACATGTCAAATTTGTCTTTTCTTTTACTAAGTGAATAAATGATTCTTAAAGTATAGACATTTCCTTCTTAAAAGCATCACAATTCTTTGCTTTTCAACATGAACATGTTGTAAGTAATTATTCTTTTTAGTAAAGCATTCTCATGCTCCAAAGAAGTAGTTTCCTTCTTAAATGATTCAATTTAAGCTTTGAGGCTCCTATTTTGGGCATTCATTTTACTGAATTTACCATTCATGCTTTCTAACTTAACAGACAATTCATCAATAAATGCATTATCGTAAGACTCAATGTTAAACATTACCTTTTCCTTGTTTGCCATAGAGGCTAAGTTGATGTCAACATTATTGGTTGAGTCATAATCTTAGTCACTTGAGTCATCCCAAGTGGCTTTAAGTGCCTTCTTTGTTAACTTCTTCCCCTTCTTATTAGTGTTAGGATAATATCATGCAAAATGGCTAAGGTTGTGGCACTTGCGTGTCATCTTTTTCTTCTTTACTGGTGAGAGAGTTTCTTTACCAACAATGTTATCTAGTCCTTCTCTTGTTTCAAGTAAGAGCAATTATCCTATTCAATATTGCTCTCATTTCATAAAGTGCCTTAAATGCAACTCCTTTTTTCTTTTTAATGACCTTTTTACTATAGATCATTTCATAAGTCAGCAAGGAACTAACTAACTCATCCACACCTAAAGAACTATGGTTTTAAGATGAGGTAGTATTAAAAAAAGAAGAAAATGAGTGTTTGGAGTGAGATATTGTAGAGTGTATTGATAAGGAAGAATTACTTATAATTTGAGGTGTCTTAAAGTTAAAAGCAAAGGTGGATGATGAACAACAAGAAAACATCTTCCATACTAGTTGTATGATTGATAAAAAGGTGTGAGAAGTAATTATAAATGGACAGAGTTGCACTAACATTGCTTTCACCACCTTGGTGGAAAAGTTGAACATAGCAACAACAAGACACCCTTAGTCATACAAGTTGTAATGTTTGAATGATAATGAAGAAATAAGGGTTACCCAATAAGTTTTGATCCCATTTATGATAGGAAAATGATACAAGGAGGAGGTGATGTGTGATATGGCTCCAATGAGTGTAAGCCACTGACTTTTGATAAGATCGTGGCAATATGATAGAAGGGCCATACATAATGAATTTAAAAATACCTATTCTTTTGTTAAGGATGGAAAAGCATATGCTTAGCACCTTAATTTGCAATAAGTGCAAAGAGGCCAACTTTTGGTTGAGAAAGGAAAGAAAGAAAGCTTATTTGTGAGCAAAGGAGAAGTAGAGAGCCTAATCCAATTCTAATGATGATAGTTAAGGATGTGCACCAAATGAGAAAACTTCCTTCCACCTTAAATCAAAAATATTTTAAAAAAGTTTGTTGATATATTTCTAAAAGAGTTACCAAAAGTACTACCTCCAATTAGAGGGATTGAACATTGAATTGAGCTCCTTTGAGGTTACCTTATGTAATAGGCCAACCAATAAAAGTAATCTAATAAAGGCTAAAAAGTTGCAACAACAAGTAACTAAGTTATTGAAGAAGGGTTATGTGAGGAAATCAATGGGTCCTTATTTGATACCAACTTTTTTTTTTTATATCCATGTCAATCATTCTTTAAAATTGTATGTTTTTTGTTTTTTTCTCTTTTATTTAAAGGTTAACAATCTTAGTCTTTTTTTTGCTAGTATTTTAGGATCTTAAGTGTGATATTTAATTATATTAATTGAAAATTCTAATATTTGGAACTTAGAATCAAGTATAGCATTTTATTCTTTCCTATTAATCTATACAAGTAAAAATCATTCAAAATTTAAATGCCCTCACCTCAGAAAGAAAATATATGATAATGAATACTTATAATGTTAGATTTTATTCATTATTAAACAAAATTCCATTACTAGCTAAAACTTACATGTTGCTACACTCTAAGATATAAAAACATTATCACCTTTATGAAGGTGTGTTGATCACTAAAAATAGTGATTTAAGTTAAAGGGTATAATATTTTTCATAAAAAAAATTAAGATTTGTTGCATAGTTTAAGACTTAAAAACAATTTAGATGTGTCCCTTAAGGCATACCATATCTTTGAAATTTTAGGCTCTAATCATGGGAAGGGGGTATGGGGTTTATGAGAATGGAGAGAATTACCAGCATTATATAGTTTATGGCCTAATAGGCCTCCAAATGGACAAATAGAAAAAATAAATTGTTTAGATGGATAAGGAAATATAAGGAAATAAATTTAGACCACTTAGTAAAGATTTCAAATGTAGAAAATTTGGATAAGGAAATATATTTTGACTATAATGTAAAGATTTTAAATGTTGAAAATTTGGACAATGAATTATAAGAAAATATATTTCAACCATAAAGTAATAATTTCAAAAGTAGAAAATTATGTACATTTAAAAAAATATATATATCATGCAATTTTTCTAGGCCACCAAAGAAATAATTTTGAATATAGAAATGATGTACACCTAACATAAACCTATTTGATGGGTGCATAACGATGAAGATAATATTTAAAGAATGTTCTTCACTTGCTCCTTTTATCAATAAGGTTAATACCTAACAAAATTTTATCATGATTTAAATATAATTCATTTCATAATCTTATTTTAATGTTTATGCCATAACAAGCCTAAGTACAAAGAATGTGACAAATTGACTTAGATCTTCATGGTATTATACTAAACTTATTAAAGAATCCTATAGAAACTGTAAGTTTAATTTGCATACAAAGGTATTGAGAAATGCATGCATTTAAATCTTCAATTGATAAAGAGGGGCATTTTTGCTGCAACTCTTTTTTCATAACCTTACAACCAAAGAGGACATGGAGAAGTCTTCATTTAAGCAAACTTTCTTACTTGGGTTCTTAGTTCTAGCATGCTGTGAGCAATAACCCCCTCATTTTCTATATTAAATACTTATATGCACATTAATTTGGCTATTTAATTATAATTCAATTTTGTCATTTGATATTATAATCTTAAATGTTAATATGGCTATGCAATGGATATATCATAAATTCACAAATGGGAGCTAAAGCAATAGGGCCAATTGTTCATCTAGGATGCCAAGTAGTCATTATCTATGTGAATTTTGGGATATGTCTCAAGTGTGAAGGTTGTACTTGCACCAACAATGGACAATGCACATAGTTTGTTGGACATAAGTTTTTCTAACAAGTTACTCCTTCTAAAATTCTTAATTAGACTAAGATATTATAAAATAAGTAAATAAATTATAAAATAAGAATTATAACATAATTTATAGGATGATAAAAAAATAGTTTTTATGATTTGTCCTATGTTAGACCTTTACACTTGAAAGAAACTCACCATTGAGTTGATAATGAGAAACTAATGTCTTTCAAACCATAAGAACAAATACTTAAAGTACATTAATGTCTTCAACATGAACCAACAGCTTCTTTTATGAATCATTGTATAAGCGATGACATTAACAAATAATGATGTTGAACCATCATTTGCTTGATTATTCATTCTAAAAAAATCAACAAATATGATAGGTAAAAAATTAACAAGATCTTGGGACATATGAGTAATGGAATCATCATTTAACTTTGTAACAAGATCTTAGGACTTATGGGTTTTGGAATCTTCATTTGACTTGGTTGAATCTATTATTGATAAAGTGATCACTTAGTGCTCATGATTGGAATCTTTATTAACATGTAAGAGGTCAATTTTGTTAACCATAACACCATTCACAATCAAACTTTTTTCTTCTTTCTAAAGAATCTCCTTTTGATCAAGAATTAGAGCTTGACTAATGGTATCATCAAATGGTGGATTCAAAATTTCAACTAAAATAAAATAAGAATTAAATTATTTTTCAACCAAATTTGAAATCTTATTAAACTTGTTATCACCACAAGATTCAAGCACTAATTAATTTCTCATCTTTACTGATGAGCAAATTTTGGGTGCAAGTTTCATCTTGTTCTCCTCACGAACATCATTATATTCAAAATTGACATCCATTTCAATTAACCATCTTACAAAAATTTTAACAAAGATATATCCATTGAAAAAGGAAATATTTTTGAAATTAAAAATGTGTCTATAAATAGATTGATTGCAAATAATATCTCTAGTACAAAATCTATTATATTCATGTCCTATAAAATTACTCTAGATAAAGTCATCTCTTCATAATCTTTGTCATTAAAGAGGTTACTTTAGACTCTACGACATAACATCAACATAGCCCAAATTTGATTTGATACCACTTTCTATGGTATAAAAGTGTGAAAACATCAAAATGATGTCAAGTAAGGCCAATCCTAGCTCTAATACCACCTAATGTAGTGTTTAGCATAAATAAGGCCAATATTTAATTTAACCTAAGAAAATAATATTTCTTAAAGAGAAAGTCAATGTCCTTTCTAAAGTGTTTATTCAATGGGATGGTTTAGTCTCTTAGGTTTACACATATTTATAGTTTAAAATCATTTAACTAGGAAAATATTCTAAAAACACCAAAATAGTTTACATATCCTTCTCAAATAGTTTAACTAAAATTATTAATTAGACTAAAATATTATAAAATAAATAAATAAATTATATAATAAGAATTATAACATGATTTATAAGACAATAAATAATAATCATTAGGACATGTCCAATGTTAAAAGAAATGTAAAATAAATTAATTAGTTTGTTGAATCCGTTCTGCTCTTTACTCTTTATGTTCTTAATTTCTTTGACTCTTTATATTCAAGTAGATTGATTTTTCAAATGGATGAAAAGGGATATATTAATTTATCATGTGAATTAATCAAACTAGGAAAATTTTTATTTTCAAGACTTCTAATACACATGATATAGAGAACAAAGACAATTAATGAACCAAAGAAGTATCAATTTAATGGCATTTCCTATTTTTACTTCATGAGTTTTATGAGTGTGTAAATATTCTGTAGTGGTTTAACTATGATTTTGGTTGGCGTCAAAATTACAATGAAAACCAATAAAGTCATACCTATAACCTAAGCTAGGCCAACTTCATAATTTTAGTATTAACCTTTATCTGACTTCAATTCTCCCTCTTTAGAAATGAATATTAAAACTTGAATTAGAAACAAGTGACAATTGACCAAAACTAGAACTAAAACTAACTATTTGTTCCAAAGAAATTTAAATATATATATATATATATATATATATATATATATAACAATCATTTATTGTAATTACATTTCTAATTTATCTTTATATCAATGGAATGTATGAAAAAATGTTAGATATTTTAAAAATTTCTAAAGATACCTTTTATCCCATATTAGGTGTATTTTTCCAACAATGCATTATTTGTAATGACATGAAGTAATATCATGTTATTTTATAATAAATAAAATTTGTGAAGAAAAATAAGAACTTATTAAGATCATGAAAGCTAAATGGCTATATTTTTTTGAAATAATTTCAAATCTTTACCTAATCACTATTGTTTTTATCCTTGTATTAGACTATAAGGTTTATAATCTTAACTTAGCTATTTCATACAAGTGTAACAATCCAAAATAAATATCCATTTCTGAGTGCATTAATTAGTAAAGCCAATCAATTAATTTTAGAATTTTATAATGACAATTGTTTGGCATATGTTCATATTATTTCTTAATAACAAGCTCAACACACTTAATATGTTGGAAAATCTATTAAAATTAGTAAAGGTAAACAAATATTGCTCTAAATACAAAAGGGTTGAAGAGCTTTGATTAGTTTGGGTTAAAGGAACTTGGTTGAACTTAACACAAATTAAACAAAGAAAGGTTAGGAAAGGTTGAATTATAAGTCTAACATTAGCTCTTTGAAACATAATTAGATGTTACCAACAAAGTTAGGTGAGTGAAGTAAAAATAAAGAGAGTGTAACTGAGCTATGTCAACTTTCCATGGTGTTTTATTACATATGTAAATGGGCTAAGTTGAATTGGATCAAAAAGGATGAACATAGGGAGCTACAGGTAACCTGGGATAGGAAGGATAGGCATAAATAACCTAAGGTTAACGAGCTAACAAAAATTCTAATGTAACCTAATTTATAGGAAAATTTCAAACACTTCCTCTCTTGGCCTTCCTCTATTAGCCTAACTTCATTTGTAACCTTTAGTATATCCATTATATTTCTATTTGTTTGTACATGGTGGAGTCTCTTTGAATTGATTTATGCATTTTTCAGTTGTCTTCAACATGTACTATTAGGGATCTAAGGTCTAAGGCTTAATAGATAGATAATAGTGTGAGTTGAATAAAAAATGAACAAGAAGAAAGATAGTGGATGTAAGGTAGACACCACATTTGAACTTTGTTAATTTAGGAATAGCTTTTGATAAAAATAAAAAAAAAAAATCCAGCCACCACTTTCATGCCATCCATATAAATTCACCAATTCCCAACATTTTCTGTTAAGTCATGCCACCTATCAAAAGTGCACACATTATTAAATATAAAAGGAAATCTCAATCATCTAACCAAAACAATCTTAATTGTTCATCAAAAAGCAAATGAATTTGCAAAGTCTAACAAAAATAATTTAAGATCAATGGTTGATATCAAACCAATTTCTTTATAAAAGCCAATCTCATTAATGAGACAAAGGACAAAAAAAAATCTAAGATGAAGAACCAAAAGAATTTTAAGAAATTGGCAGCAAATCACATGATAAAAAGTGAGTAAAGAGCTTTAATAGTGAGTTTGAGGAACCAATTAATTTGGCACCAAGAAATTCAATCAAGCTAGTATATCCTAATGACCCCCAAGCCACTAAAAAGGAGCCAAAGCAACAATAATAGAATGTCATCACAAAAATTGCTCAAAGTTATGAGGAGAGATTACACTCTTCGAACAATTATGATGGGAACTAAGGTACCAATAATAAGACTATACAACCTTCCATTTTTTTTTTTTTCCTTTTGTTCTTTTCATTTTATGACATTTTTCCAAGACATTCATCAGTATAAATGAGCTATAGTATACCCATAATCATAATCAAGGTAAATATTAATGGCTAATAATCAAATCAAGAACAACATACCACTAGTAAAGAACTTAAATACACAAAGTAATTAATTTAGCCCATTAAAATCAAATAAGCATATTCAACAAAGACAATTCATTTCACCACACACATTAACACTTCCAACTTTCACAAAATTATTAAAGAAAAACTTATCTAGCAATGATAGCAAACATCATTGCCTTTATTTAGCCTAATTTATCCATTGTTAGTAAGAAAAGTAAGAATTAGTAAGTTTTTTTCAATTTATTTTCATATATATATATATTGTAAAAAATCAAAATAAATACAAAAAAATAATAATAAAAGGAGGTAAGAAAGCACACTAAGAAGCTCACATTGCCTTAGGGAGGTCATTAGAAAGCCATTGTTAGTTGTTAAAAAATGACTAAAAAATGGAAGAGATGTTATCAACCAAACGAACTTAGCCCTATCTATGCAATGTCAAAGATAGAAGAATGAATGGAGGCTAGAAAACATGAAAATTGGTGAGCCAAGCTTAGTTGGCCATTACCATTACCATTGCATACACCACCAATTGGTGCTATTTAACTTAAGACCTATATCAATTGAATCATCAAAGGCTAATTTATCCACTAGTAGGACCCACATGCTAAATGCTTGTTGGAAAATGGTGATTACTCTAAAGCTTGCCATGAGCCACTGCACACTTACTTTTCAATTGTCATACCTCCTTAAAACCACCATGAGTCAATGTGTGAAGTGACAATCAATCCAACAATGACCTCCATATGCCGATCAAAGCTTCCAATGGTGGTGACTAGGGTTACAAAGCCCACTTTCTCTTTAACTTCCATCTCTCCATATGTTGATTATGGCAACTAGTGATGTATGAAACTTATGTCAATCAACTTAAGAGGCACTTAGCTATTCATCAGCATATCATATGCTTCAATCAAAAGTTGTTAATGCCTTAATGGCAGTGATAGTAAACATTCCACATACCATAAATCATGTAAAAAAAACTCAAGGAAAAACTACTTTAGAGCTCTAATCATAATACCCAAGCCCAAAATTACAAAATAAAGGGCATGGTTACAACAATTTTTGGTTTATATAGCTTAAAATAGAGTCATGAAAGTGTAAAAAAGATGAATGGTGAAGACAAATTAAAATGGAATAATGAAATGAGAAAGATGGGCAAAATATAGAAGCTAAGGAAAAGACAAGCTAAAAAGGAAAAGGAAAAGAAAAACAAAAAATAAAAAAAAGAAGAAAAATAAAAAAAAGAAGAAAAAAAAGGCAAAAGAAGGAAAAAGACAAAAATTAAATTAAAAAAGTGAAAAATGGAACGTAAAGTTTCCAATGACAATATCATTCTGAGGCATTCCAAGTAAGCCTACAAATATAAATCTTTTTTATTATACAAACAAATGTGTGTTCTAATAGACAATCATAAAAATAGAGAGAGAAAATAAGGTATTAATAGGAAAAGGCATAAAAATAAAATATCTAAATAGTAGTACCATCTCTTACAATAGGCATTTAAGTTAGCTATGGCCTTCAAAAAACATAAATAATATTTTAAACCTTGGCGAATCCTTGTAAAGCTGACCAAGTCACAATGGTGTTCTAATCACCCCTAAAATGATTGATGGTAACTCTGAAATCAACCAACACACATCATAATGCCCTTACCACTCTTACACAACTTTTTTAAAAAATGCAAGAAAGATTAAGGGGCCAAACATCATGCCTCCCTTTACATCCACTGAGCTTCGTAACCTTACCTTAAATGGCCCATTATGATAGCTTGGTGATTCCATTGAAAATTTTTTGTGAAAGACAAGTTTCTTTAACTTACTTTTTTTATATCCTTTCATTTATTTCCTATTTAGTTCTTTATTTGGTTCTCTCATATTTATGATTGTCATTTGCATTATAACCTAAACTTCATATACTCACACAAGCCTAAAACCTAATTTCTGTCATTCATAGTTTAAATGAAAGAAAGTATGAGTCCTTCATGAAACCTATGGCTTCTAAGTAGGACAATCTTGAAAACTTTCACTTGAGCCATGAATGACAAGGGGGAAACATTTTGGGACCTTTAGCCTAGTTAGATTCAATCAACCATATGATTGTTGTTAAACTAGTATAATAATCCACTTATTAGATCCATCATTCATAGGATAAGAAGCCTCAGATATCCTTACCTTAATCATCACATCATGCATTTCTTTTACTCATAATCCTTTTTTGCATTACTTTAATGGTTTATATTTTATCTACTTCATACTGACATATTTCTTTTTTTATCATATTATTTTTCTTGTGTCATGTCATACAATTCATTTTGGAAAGCATTTACTTTCCAAAGTGTTGGTTATTGTCTCAAACCATAATTCTACTTGGCATGATCATTATTAAACACACCTATAGTCATGTTAGGACTTATTTAAGAACCCTCAAAGGTAAGCAGGAGATTATCATCCCTCAACATCTATGAGGATTTCAAGGGATTTTAACCTAAGGTGGTTAGAATTCTTCATCCTAAAATAAATCTAGAATACTTGGAGCACTAGTAAGAAACATCTCATAACTTGGAATGAAGAGTATATTTGTTGCAAGTCTACATTTGAAGGACATTTCCTCCTGTGATCATTAGTAGCTAATATCCTAAAGCTTGATGGGGAGGATAGCATATACACAAGTTAAAGTGACACTTAGAAGTTACAAAGTAGAATGCAATTCCTATTATATCTCCAAACAATGTTTATTATTATGTTGTAATGTATATAGTACCTAATGTGTCCAAATATATGGATAATGTTGAAACGTGTAAACTATAAATGTCTAGCATTATTACTACCTTAGAAAACATGCATAGCCATTTTTACTATATGGGTACACATGCCAACCATTATTACTATCATGCATTTGCCTTTCATTATAAAGTAATAATGAAAAAGAGAGGAAAGGGAAAGGCTTAGGTGCAGCAAGCCTTTATGATATTGCTTATGACACCTTAGTCTATTGGGGTGTGAGATAAGTGTATATGGGTTGTGGGTTTGGGTATTATACATAAGTTTCCTGAATGTATGGCATAATTTCTCTCATGATAATAAATGTTTCTCTTTTCATGAACATAAGCAAGAATTTGTTGAACCATATAAAACACTCTGTGCATGTGCTATTTTATGTTGGTAATTTTTCTATTTCCATTATTTTGTATGTATGTGTTTATAATTAGAGTGTGTGGGTTCAAAGCCTCAAATGATATCAGAGCTTGTACACAAGTTATAGCAAATGAAGTTTGGCTTGGTACTAATAGAAACTTAATTGGTTTTTAAAGTATATAAGAATAGATGTGTGAAAAAAAAAATTGAGTAAAGATCTAAAGTTAGCAGGTACAAATTTGAGGTCAAAATGTAACAAGTGGAGAGATCACCACCAGTGTAAAATGAATATGGTGAAAAATCTCTTATCTACTATAGGTAAAAATGTCTCATAATCTCATTATATAAATACTTTTGTGATGTTAGATTTTCCTGCAAGGGACTCTATGTTATGAGGGAGCAATCCGATTTAGGTGGCATAATGTGTCCTAAAGTTGCATAAAACAAAGAAATTTAACATAATTTGGCCAGATGATTTTCATAGGTGGTAAGTGGAGCCATGAAAATCACCTATGGTTATGGAGTACTATAAGGAGAAAAGTATCAATTATTATCATTTGGTTAGAAAGGAATTTATTTTAAAATCCTGAAGGATAGTTGAAAGTATGGTGCATATGGTGCTTTTAAGGACTGACAATGGTTTGATGGAAATTCTTGCTATGGGAAATGATGTATCGAGGATCGTCTTCGAAACTCATGATGCGATTAGCCTATTGTAACTACACATGTTGTTGGCTGAGTATTATAAATAAAATAAGATTATTTAGGATGTGTGTGGATATGTATCACTCTCTTGACTTTATCAATGTTCCATCTAGATAACACATTAATTAAAAACAATATAAAATAACATTTTAATGTTAATATGTATCTTGTAATTATTATCTAATTGAAATTACTTTTGTAGATTGTATTTCTTTTCTTTGGTTTTTATCTTTAGAGTTTATTAATAATAATATCATTTTTACAAATAATACTAAATATACGAAACATCATTTATTAATTAGTTGCATGCCAAAAAGACTTAAAATAAACAAAATCAATAATCAACCTTTTGGTTTTCATGACATATACTAATAGTCTTTCACTTGTAATAAAACTAATTGCTTATGTATCTAGCACCATAATATCTTACATTATGATCATGTTTCTATTGGAGATAATTGTTTGGCAAGAGGATCTACTAAATTCTTTTCAATAGCATTCACTTAATCCACCACCTTGATGAGATAGATCATCAATACCTTTGGTATTTTCTTATCCAATGGCTCAAATACTGTCTGAGTACAATACTACTAGCCTAAAAATGCTATGAAATATTACAAGTTTAGTAATAGACCTTTTAATCAAAGATTATTTTCATTGCTACCTCCAATTCAACTATGTACTCATATTCATTTGTACAATTAATGGTAGTCTTCCACTTAAAACTCTTTCAATACACATCATCATTATTAAGAGTAAGGATGTTTTTAGATTGCAACACAAGTTTTAAAAACTAAACCAAACTAGTCAGTCAAACCAATAAAATTAGAAACTGAATTATAGTTCAATTCAGTTTACTTTAAAAATTATTAGTTTTGAAAATCAGTAATCAAAGCAATAAATTGATCAGCTGAACCATAAACTAATAAACCAATCACAGTTTTCTCAGTTTAATTAATTTAAAAAATTTATAGAAAATTAAGAAAATAATTTTTTTTCTATATTTCAATTTTTTAAAATAAACATATCATTAAAAATTTTTTATATATTTAAAATTAAATATCAATTTTACCGATTCAACCCTAATTAAAACAGTTAAATTGGTCAAACCGTAAACCCTTAAAATTTTTGGTTCAATTCTTAAAACCTTGATTGTAACTTCTTATCATTCAATTAAACTTAAAGCTTAGATTTGAAGTTATAGAAATATTGAATTCACTTCCTCAATATTGCTTTTAAGAAAATCTTATTTTTTCTAAAATTCTTAATGTTATTCTCATTGTAATCTAGTGACACTCACTTAGATTAGTCTATTATTTTTTTTGTTATGCTCAAAGTAGAAGAGACATTTGGCCTTATCCATAATATCAAATACGTGACAGATCCTATCATAGATGTATAGAGGATCTTATCCATCTTATTTCTCTATTTTTAGATCTTATAACTCATAACTTAAGTCCTTAAAGAAAAATGTGTTATGCAATCTAGTAAGAATCTCTTCTTAAATTCCTTTTACTAAATCCCATTAGCACTTTGTCATATCTGATCATTAGGACAATCCAAGCACTCTCTTAAGTTTTTCTTTAAAAATTTTTATTCTCAAAATATAAGCTAATTCTATCATATTTTTCATGGAAAAAATCTTTAATGAGCCAAATTTAAATAGATTAAAGCATTGGTATATTATTTCCTATCAACATTATATCATCTATGTATAATACTAAAAATTAATTGCACTCATATTAACCTTCTTGGAAATACAAGGTTCATATATTTTTTGAATAAAGTCAATGTCTTTGATTTCTCATCAAATTTGATGTTCTTACCTCTTAAAGTCTACTTAAGTTTATACGTGGATACATACCTTTCTAGTTCATATACCTTATAGTTATTATTTTTGAATTAAAAAACCCTCATGTTGTGTTATGTATATAAACTTAAACATATTAACAAATGTTGTTTTTGCATCCATTTGTATCATAATAATAGTATGCAATAATGACTAGAAGTATCCTGATGAATTGAAACATGATTATAAGTAAAAAGGATTCACAAAAGTCAATCTTTTTTCTTTCAAACCTTTAATAATTAGCCTAATTTTGTGAATTTGTATTTTTTTTTTTCATCTATATTAGTTTATCTCACAAATATCCACTTTCACCCCATATGTTTAACACCTCTAATGGTTTAAATAATGTACATACTTGGTTAGTATATAAGAAATTTATTTTAGAGTTCGTAACTTCTAGCCATTTAGTCAAAGTGAAAACTAATTAGTCAATAGGCTTAAATTTTATATATCAATACATTTAATAATGTTCAAAATCAAAAATAATTAATATTATTTATTGTTACATTTAAAGTTTTAGTTGAAGTTAGAGGATGCATCCATGATATTTCCTTTGCAAATCCCCTCATTAATTCTTTCACTTATAATTACCAAGTTAGCAAAGCTTCCAAATTTGCTTCCCACGATCTTATTATAAAATGGAGAATTTAAGGTACTAAGAAAAGTAAAGATTAATTCTGTTTCTAACAAAGAAGGCTAAACCTTGATAGTCATGTTACATCAACATTAAGCATACTACTTAAAATTTTCTTTTGGCTTCTTTTCCCTAGTATAGAGATCTAGCTAGGTTGGCTTTAGTTCAAAGATATATTCGAATTTGGCTTTGAAACTAAACACCAAATGCTTACAAGTTCTAATTTTTGTCAAGTCCTATTTAATGTACTAGCAAAAGGTCATACCCAATAAGTTAGCTTAAAAGCAATGTATTTGATATTTCTCATCATAAACATATACAATCATATTCCAAATGTACATGGTTAGTTTTCTAGTGGTTTATACCATCTTTCACAATGGACTGCCCCAAAGGGGATGCTAGTGGATGTAAAGGGAGGCATGGCATTCAACACCCTGAGGGTTTTCTTCTTGAATTTATGATGAAAAGTGTGTTAAGGCAAGAGGTTCATTGTAATGTGTTGATTAACTTTAGAGTTGTGAATAATCATTTTAGGTGCAATTGGAAGATTATAGTGACTTGGCTTACTTCATAAAGATTCATTAGATTCAAGAGATCAATTATGTTTGGTAGAGGCTACACCTAACCCAAATACTCATTGCAAGTGACAATACCACTATTCAATTATCTTTTTTTCTAAGCTCTTTCCTATTGATAATTCTTACTTTTCTCAGTGGCAGGAGATATCTCAAGATAAGATAAAGCAACGATGTTAGCTAGATAAGTTTTTTTTTTTTTTGATGAATTTATGAAAATCACAAGTGTTAGTGTGTGTTATGAATTCAATTCCCATTGCCAAATGTTGTTAGTTTGGCTTTAATGGGCCAAATTAATTCCTTAAGCTACTGAGTAATCTACCAGAGAAATAATTTTTTTGATTTGATGTTTAGCCATTGATATTCATATTGATCATGATTATGGGTTTATTATGGCTTATTTGTACTAATGAATGTCTTTAAAAATGTCATAATAAGGAAAAGAAAATAGAAAGGTTATACAATCTTGTTACAAGTATCTTGGTACCCATTATGGTTGATTAGAAAGTATAATCTCTCTTATTGAGTAATAGCTCAAATATAGCTTCAAACAATTTTTGTGATGACATTATGTACAACCTTTTCTCTCTTCTAGTAACTTTGGGGTAGGCTCTAGACATACAAGGGTTAGAGTTTCTTTTTAATTAATTGGCACCTCAAACTTACTATTGACTCTCTTGGTCAGACTCTTTCTCTCTTTCTAATATGTTTGCTACCCTTGGGGATTTCTTTTGGCTCTTTTGGCCTTCTCCCCTCTTGCCTCATTAATGAGCTTACTTTTGTAAACAAATTGGCTTGATGCTAATCGTTGATCTCTAATTACTTTTGTTGGCCTAATATTAGTCATTAATCTCTAATTACTTTTGTTGGATAGTGTAAATTGGCTTACTTTACTTTGCTTTGGATGGTTAAGATTTCCTTTTTATATTTAATGTTGTATGGGCTTCTGATCTACAAGATTCACACTTAGGTTTAGTTATTAGGCCTCATAAAAAGGGATGATAGGCTGATATCATTGCACTTGAATACTTGACCTAAGGTCTTTAAGAAAGGGAGGGCCCCCCTTTATGATTTGATGATGTGAAATATACCCATAAGTAATTTTTAACTTTGAGTTTACTCTGAGAACCCAAAGAGTTATCGACTCTTTCTTTAAAGGTAGGTGCATATTGTACTTATACATTAGCTTGTTTGAATTAATTTGTAGCAATATAATTATTTTCCTTCCTTTCTTCATTAAGCATTTTATTGTTATTGCATTTTAAATTTTTTATATTCAAATGCATAACCTATAATTCAAATGCAATTTATTAATAATCATCGTGTGTACCAAATTATGATATGTATATGAGACCTTTTTTAATTATAGTGAACAAAATAGGTGTACAACACCATCGTACTATTCAAATTCTAGAGCCTTGAACTTTTGTTAAAGAACTATAACTCACACCAAATAAAGACCTAATGTGTTTAAAGGGCATGAATATATTTCCTTTGATGGCCTTAACTGCCTTTTACAAGACAATCATGTTCTATTTCACATAATTTGTGTTGATCACTGTAGTTTCGTCTCTTACCTTAAGGTGGTCTTAAATTCATTGAGCATCAAATCTATAATATGAATTTTAATGCCAAATGATTGGCCAGTTATTGAGTGAATGGATAAAAAGTAGTTGGGATGACCTCAACATTAGTAACTATCAACATTTTATTGTTTATTTTGTTATGCCTTTAAAGTTTAACATGTTAAAGCAAGTAATTGTGCTTATTATGTTTATGAATAATGTGTTTAATGCATGAGATGCTTAAACATACAAAAGAAGGCTTTATAATCAAGTAATTATTTTTTTATAGGATTATTACAAAAGAGCATGAAAGGCTTCATTATAGCTAAAATCCTCTTCTTTTGAGTATCTTCTAGGTTTAGTTGGATTACCTCTCATCCATACTTAAGTTATACTCATCATCAATGGTCTCCAAGTCATCGAGTTAAGAACACTTCTTGCATTATAGTGGCTTTGTTAATGGCATAGGAATTAGATATAACAATTGAGCAATGTCCCATTATCTAAATTAATGTGTCCATCATAATGGTAAATGCTAGCTTAGAAAAGGGCTTTAGGAGGAATATCTAAATCCACACTATAAGGGTCATAAAGGACATTCTTGATATTTCTCCATGAGAATGGATTGGTAAAAGGATTTGCCAAAATATTAAGTGGAAAGTTGAAGATCTTTTGAACATAAAGGCTAATGCACATCCTAGTTTCTTTATTTTGAACCCATATATCCAAGTGAAGACTATTAATGATATTCCTCCATTTCAAGAAAGTGGGGAAGAGTTTGAACCACTCTTACAATTGGATCAAGCCTATGGATTTTGCTCTCAATACCTCATAAAAGTGTTGAATCATGGTTAATAGAAAAGCATACCAATGGTGCATGGTCTAGCCATATATATAAGCAAACATAGAGTTTCCTTAGTGAAACTATTAAAGTGTATTAGAGGGAGAAAGAATTAATTCATGAAAGGATACTAGAAATGATAGACTATAAACTTGATAGAATCATTGAGGATTCCATAGCATTTAAGAAGGAGGCTTTGTAACTTATTTATCATAAAGGCTTTATATCTTTGATAAGTATCCCTTGCAATCATCTCCATCAATGCCATTAGAAGAATGTTTGTAAGATTAGGCAAAGATGGATTTTATTCATCATCAATAAGATAAATTTCTTATAACATAAGAGAATGTTCTTTTTTTTCTTTAAAATTAGACTCTAATTCCTTAAACTCTAAGACATAAATGGTTGTGGGCAAATGAAAGGGACTTGCCATAGCATTGTAGTAAGGGAATCATAGTCTTCTTAACTCATGTGGTTGAATATCGAGGTATATCTCTCAAACTAGTTTGGAGTCAAGACAACTTCTCAATTCATCATTTTCCCTTTTAAGAACTTACAAAACCTCTCACACTCATAAGTAATGTGTGATTTTGTACTATGTCATATGTAATGATCATATGCTCTTTTTATTAGACAAAAGGACACATTATTAATGATACCTACATAGTATATCTCTTCGTCATTATGATTAGGTATAGCTATTCCTTTCAGAAATCCCTTGGTAGGTACACAACTAGCCCTGGCATATATGGCTTAAAGAATGTAGTTTTCCATCTAAACCAACCAAGCCTAAATATAAATCCTTAAATGTGTATCTTTAACTAATCACACAAATATCCTAATGCACACAAATATTATTCACCTCATATAGTATTAGCTAGTGTAACAACACAATTATACATTAAGCCAAATTCACACTTTTACATAGCAAAAGGTTAATAGATATTTTCATATGTTAGGTTTATGTTATAAAGTTAAAAGTCAAGGAATATATCCCTTATAAAATTTATATTATAGACCGATCTCCTTTATAAGGTTTATACTACTACAATAATTAGTCACATTAAGAGGTATGCCCATTAAATTCTTCACATGAAGTGGGTAATGAGATCATAGTGCTTGCAAAACTCCTCGACAAAGCAAACAAGATGCTCATCAAATGGATGCAACAGTAGGAATTCAATAATTAGCTCTCTCACCTTATCCATCATGTATCAAGCTCTTCTAGCTATCCCTTAAATCTAATGTGAAACAAGAGACTTCCATTCTCAATTAAGGGTTATCAGTTGTCATTATTAACTATCATACTTAATGTCTTGAGATGTTACTTGTTGTAACAAGCTTTAGTTTTCTTCAGTGAGTATGTTTACTTGCAAGGCACGAGTCTCACACTTAATAAAGAGAGGTGGCATTCACATTATTCAACTATTGTTGGAGGTGAACATTTTGCTACTAGAGGACCTCATTTTAGTTTAGGAAATGTAGAAGAACTCTTGTATTTGACAATGGTTAAGTCCTAATATTCCCATATTTTGGATTTTTTAGGTTGTTGTTGAGATTTGAGAGGTTAACTCTTTATTTCTTCTTTGAAATGATTCAAATTCCTCAATAGGTTGATTAATAATGAAACATTGGTCAAAAGTTTTTCAAGGACATGGATAATTGTGTTATTAAGAATTAATCTCTACTAGAAAATCGTATTTTTCATCATGTAATCAAATTTATCTAAAATTGAAGGGTATCAAACTTGATCATCCCTAATATTAGTCTTTCCCTTAAAAGCAACATGGATTACTGACTCATTAAGAATATAGATTCCACAACCTAGAAATGTAAGCCAAAGTCCATTGTGCTCAAAAAGAGGTTGATTAGGACCTTTATGGGTAATCTTTGTAACATTCTTCCATGCATTCATGATAAGTTAAAGATATTCATAATTGTTAGGATCACTATAAGGGAAATGAACAACTTCCATTCCATCGGTAACTAAGATAAACCTTTTAGATCCCACTTCTCCAATGGTCTTTATTAGTGTGTAGATAATGACTCTAATTATTCTCATAAGAGGAGTCATGAAGGTAATCTCTGAAGTAGGGAAAATTATACTTGACACCCTAAATATAAGGCATATTTACATTTCATATCCCATTTTTTCAAAAATTTCAAAAAAAAAAAAGTATTATTAAAATACATCAACCAACTCAAATGAACTTGTTAAACAATGAATTTATGTTTTCATATAATCTGAAAGGTTAAAAACTTAAAACAACTAAATGCCTCTTTTCTCTTTCTTATATTTCTTTCTTTATGAACAACAAATAATGGAGATGTTGGTAGAGTACTTTACTAATGATTGAAGTAAAGTCATTTCTTCTTATTATGGTGGTGAACAAAAAGATTAAAGGGTAATGATAACTTAAAAGTGAAAAAAAAGTGGGGGAGTTTTAAAGAAAGATTAAGAGAAGGGTAATGATAAATGAGTGAAAGTGATAATGTTGAAGGAGAAAAATTATGTGTAGTGAGTTAAGATTAAAATAGATGGAGTTTTAAAGAAAGACTGAGAGAAGGGTGGTGGTAGCTAGGTGGAGGTGGTGATAGAGGAGGAGGAAGAGTAGGATAATGAGATAAGATTAACATAAATGAGGTTTTAAAGAGAGAATGAGATAAGGGTAATCGTGGTTAACAAATAAAGGTAATGGTGGATGATGGAGAGTGAAATGATGAGGCAAGTTTAAAATAGATAGAGTTTTAGAGAAAAAAAAAATGAGAGAAGGGTAATGGTGGTTAGTGGGTACAAGTGGTAGCAAAGTAAAAAGAATTGGGGTTATGAAATAAAACTTAGGTAAAGGGTAATTATATGGGTATTTTTGGTTATTTCAAATCGTTTTTAATCCCACTTTTGTAATTAAAGTAACTTTTACTAACAACAAATTAATATAACACATTTTTTACCGCTTATATTTTTTGGTATATTTTTTGTAATTTTTGAAAAATTGAGATATGAAATATTAATATATCGTAAATTTAGGGTATAAAGGGTAAATTTTCTCCTTAAAATTTGTATGAGTAAACCTCCACAAGCTTTTGCTTTTCATATTCCTCTCCACTAATATAGACACTTTAGTACCAAAAACCAAAAGGACTTTATCAAACATGTAACATTAGACTAAGGTGTTGGCTAATAAAAGGAAATGATAGGATATAAGTTCAAGCAAGAGAATGTAGGAATCCAAACTTTACTATTCCTTCCTTGTCTTTTTCTTTTCTTTTTTGTTCTTTGTTTTTATTTTTTTCCTCTTTTTGCCAATCTCAATTTGAATCAAATTTAAAAATTATGGTTCTAAAATATTAGTCAATAACAACATTTAATCAAGTCAACCAATCTTAAATCTCCATCAAAATTTATCATTTTATACTTTAGTTATATTAATTAATCAATCATAGCAACTAATTTAGTCAACTAATCAAAAGTCTATCAAAAATTGTTTTTCTAAAATAAAAACTCTTCTATTAATCTACTTAACAATATCAACTAATCTAACAAACTAGACAAAACTTTCTATCCAAAAACACAAATTTTTATAGTTCATATTTTTCTATTTAAGGGTTTCATCATAGCAATAACGTCACTTAACCTATAAAAACTTGTTATAACCTTTTAGCTTTCCATCTTTTCATCTTTTCTTCTTTTCATGTCTTTTAGTTAATAGGTATGGTTCACCAATTCAAAATTTCTATCACTTCACAAGGAAAATTTTTTTCATTGTGAAAGGTCTAGACCATCGTGATTTCAACTTACTTAGAAAAAGTCAAAACTCAGTTATAATGTAAAACCTTCTTACCTACTACAAATTTATCCCTCATTCAATGCTTGTCATGCTACTTCTTGGTGCATTCTTTGTAGATTTTGGTAATCTATAAGCTTCATGGCAAAACACAACCATCTCATTCAACTTTAACAAGTTTTTATAGTCAATTATGCTTTATGTTTTAGCTTAACAAGCAAATGACATGATTTTTCAAAAACTAACATATATAAAGACATACCAATTAGAGTTTTAAAAGTTGTACCATATGTCCAAATTGCATCATCTAATTTCAATCACAAAAATTCATAATCTTTCAAATTTCTCTTTATTTATATATTTGAAACTTATACATGATTGTTAGTTTGGATATGATATAAGGTAGTAATTTTATGTGTGACACCATATTTGCTCAAAAGGCTTTTAAATTGTTTGTTGCAAAAATACTTGCTGAATGATTCCAAACCTTGTAAAAACATATTTCTTTAAAACTTGAAAACAATCCTAACATCATTAGTAGGACTAATCATAGTTTTCATCCATTTTGACACATAATCCATAGCCACTAATATGTATTCATTATGAAAAGATTTTGGAAACAAACCTATGAAATCTATGACCCAAACATGAAGTAATTCAAAAACAAGAATATTGTTAAGAGGCATCTCATTTCTTTTAGAAATAATTTTAGTCTCTTGACATTAATCACTAAAAGCTATATAAGTATAAGATTCTTTAAAAAGAGAAAACCAATAAATACCTAACTAAAGAGCCTTTAAAATTATTTTGGTCGCACCAAAGTGCACATTAGCCTATTGGTTATGGCATAGGTAAAAAATAGTTGTCATTTCCTCTTTAAGAACACACATTTTGATAATTTAATTTGCATAAATTTTATACAAGAATAATTCCTCCCAAAAATAGTGTTTAATTTCAAAAAAAAATAATTTTTTTCTCGTTGATAAGATAGGTTTATGGGAAGAATGTTATGTTCTATATCATTTTCAAAAAAGAAGCAATATAATTAGAATAGAATAAAAATACTCATCTAAGAATTCTTCTTTAATAAGAATTTTAACTAAATTTTCAAAATCAAGAACTTCAAGCCTTAACAAATGGTTAACCATTAAATTTTTAATTCCCTTTTTCTCTTATCTTTATTTCAAAATCTTGTAGCAATAAAATCCATATGATCAATTAAGACTTAGCATCTCACTTAGTAAGCAAATAGTTGAGATAAGAATGGTTAATATAAATAATAACCTTAGCCAAAATCAAATATGATTAGAAAATATCAAAAGCAGATGCCCCTATCAGAAATCTCCTTTCAATTATTGCATAGTTCTTTTAAGCCTATATCATTTTTGCTAAGCATATTATATGATTTAAAACTTCTTGAATTTTCTTTATCTTAAAATTTTCCTTATTATAGTATCACTTGTATTACATATAAGTTCGAATGGTAATCCTTAATCTAGTGCCATAATGATACATGCATTTACAAGCTTATATTTTATTGTGTTAAAAATCTACAAATATTCATCGACAAAAAATAAAAATCATTGAAGCATCGTTAACCAAAAATTGAATAAAGGTTATGTAATTTTAAAAAGGTTCTTGATAAATCACCCGTAATCCTGAATGGCCTAAAAAGCTCCTCACAACTTTCACCAAAATTGGTGGAGGTAATTTTTAATTACTTTTTCCTTAGTTTAGTTGATGCTGATGCCCTTATAGAAACTTGTGACCTAGGATTATTCTTTCCTCTATCATAAAATGACATTTTTCTCAATTCAAAACATGGTTAGTCTTCTCACATCTTTGCAACACCAATCTAAATCATCTAAACAATCATTGTAAGAGGAACCAAAAATAGAAAAATAATCCATAAAATTTTCAAATTTCCAACCATGTCAAAAAAAAAAAATTACCATCATGAATATCTAGAAAGTTATAGATGTATTACGCAAACCAAATTGCATTCTTCTAATGCATAAGTATCATAAGGGCAAATGAAAGTTATTTTCACTTAGTCCTTTAACACAACAAGAATTTGATCATCATCTAAGTATCCATCTAAGCAATAGAATTCATGACTTACAAGACTTTCTATTATTTGATTAATAAAGAGAAAAAGAAATGATCTTTTCAGGTAGCAAAATTCAACTTTCTATAATCATACCTCCTTTTTTTTAAGTATTAATTGAACTAGACTTACCCATGAGCTATTAGAAATAGCATTGATTATGTTTGCATCCAACAATTTAATCATCTCATTCTTTACCACATCTTAAATGCTCGAGTTATGCCTTTTTCAAGGTTGGACTGTGGCTTATAACCGTCTTTCATGAGAATTTTGTTTGTACAAATTGAAAAGTTGATTCCCCTTATGTTAGTTATTATCCACCTAAGGCTCTCTCATGCTCCTTCTTTCACCAAATTTATTAGAAAAGAAGAAATAATCAAAAGTAAAGAGGAAGAATCTTCAAAAAAAATGCAAATTCCAAATTAAAAAGTAAGGTTATAAGTACCAAAGGGACTTGAATTAAAGACTTTAACTGAAAGGCTTAGTGTTTGACAAAAATTGCAACTTTTAGCTCTTTAGTTTTCAAGTATAGTGGATTTGTCTCCAACACATTAGTGCTTTCCCCCATATTCTCACTTTCATCTGTAATATCCTTTGATTGAACAATGCAAGCCTTAAGTCCTCTAACCTATCACTCTGAGAAAACTCGTTAACTTCATGATCAAGAGTATCTATCGTAAATCAAGTATCATCATCAAATGGATATTTAATAGCTTCAGAAACATTAAAAGTGATGTTCATTTTGCATTCTAAGGATTAACTTTTCTTGTTGCACATTAATTAAATTTTTACTTGTAACTAGAAAAGTTCTTAAAATAAGTGGTACCTTACAATCTTACTTCTTACCTAAAACGATAAAATGAAGGTTGTAGTGTCAAAAAACCCACAAATATTGATATGTATAATTTCAAGAAACTTGGTGCTTCTTATGGCTACTTTCTTGTAATATTAGTTTGCTTACCTTTAATGCAATCAACATACATTCTAAGATTAAAAAGAGTCTTCTTTCATTAATCCTCAAATCTTAAATTTTATTATAATATTAGTTATTTCAATAATGTGTTATTGTATAATTTACTACCTAATAAACTTCATGATTGCAAGTTATATCATAAGAGTACCAGTAAGTGACTTATTTGCAAATTAGAATTGTTATTTCATAAACTACAAATATTTTGTTACACTTTCTATTTGTAAAATAACTTTCTTAATATTATGAACAATAATTACTATTATAAACATAAGACTCAACTTGTTATTTTTGTTCTTATTTTTATGATGTAACATTTTTTTCTGTTTACTTAAATTTGTAATAGCAAAAGGCTTATTCACTAATAGAACATGTCAAATACCACAACACCTAAGTGGAATTGATTTGTTCATGTCATTCTACATGAAAATGATAAAACAAATTAAAAATCACAAGAACTTTTAGTGCTCTCCTAAATCTTAATTTGTACCACTCATATGTTTATTTAGCTTCAATTTTAGCTTCCAATCAAAGATTAATCCATGAGTTGACGAGGTCAACAAGTTATATTTTCTTATATTGTTGAGTTTGTAAGCGCTTATAATTCTAGAATATTAATTAGGTCACCAAATCATCGACTGTTGTAGAATCATTAATAAAACTCTTGGAATATACAAACCCATAAATATTAAAGAGATGGTACCACACCTAATAGCAAATTCATATTATCATATTTTTAAACATGGCCTAAAATAAGATAATAAGACTATATTATCCTATACTAATCCCTGTAACAAACAGTCCCCTACAGAAGTGATGAAAATGATTTTCCTAGCAAATTGAATTATGTATCTTATTATAAAAATTAAAAAAAGCAATTAAAATTAAAATAATAATAAATAAATAGCAAGAAGTGACCATTTGCCGCAAAGTTCATAATCTTTTTTAATATCAATCAAGAAATTTATTAAAAACCTCAAATATTTATTCGTAACACATTTTTAAAATATTAACATAATCTCACTTGTTTTTAACAAAAAGCTTCTTAAAAGTAATTATACCACATATTAGTGCACAGTTCTAAATTTGAACTAGACTCTATTGGATTTAAGGTCAGAGTGATCCTGACAATTGGACTGGTGAATCAATTTTAATTTTTAAAAATAATATAAAAATAAATAAAAATGTTATTAAAAGTTTAAAAATATGCTTATAATAATTTTTTAAAAAATAATATAATTGAATGCAATGTTTTTTCAAATAAACAAGAAAAAAATCATTTTAACACAAACTGATTAGCTCACCTATCTAACTGAACAGCTTGACAATCCAGCTAAACCAAATCGAGTAAATTTTTTTTGAATAACTTTCTTGACCGGTTAGATAAAAAAAGAAAAAAAAAAACTTACACCAATATAAACTTCGAGTCACCAGTTCACAAGTCTACTCATTACCAATCTAATTTTTAATACTATGCCTTAGTGTGAAGTTATTCGACCTTTGACAATGAATTAAACGTATGTCATCTCAATATCAACCAAAGATGAAAATAGGATTTTCATTTGCAAATGTGAAACACCAATGACATTGAATAGGATACAAGTTATACTTTTTTATTATTTTAGATGTCATTTGAATAAATTGATTAATCATTATCTCTTAATGGGAGAATCAGAAAAAGAACAATATGGTTTACACACATTCCTGATTATGATTACCACACCAAGCAACCAAACATGTAATCCTGAATCCAAGAATTTTTGAAATTTTGCTTATTTTCATTCAATATCAGCCTTGTCAATCATCTCTTAAAGTACTACCATACATTAAACTACAAAATAATTAAAATGGAGATATATATATATCTGAACATACGAGATATCAAAATTCGAAGAAGAAACCTAATTATAGCTAGTGTAGTTTGGCAAATTAGTAAAGTTGGCAGCATACCTACCAAACATTCCCGAAGTAAAAAGGATCATCACAGGCATTTCAATGTAATTTGTCCTTTGTGAACTTGGAGGAGACAGAATCATCCAGCGTAATCAAGTAAGAGAGCTCGATCTAACACAGACACGGCACTTTCATATTGGAGCACTTCAACAATTATGGCCATTTAGAAGCAAAGAAACAATTGAGAGAACAGGAAATAAAAAAATTAAAAGGAAAAAAACAAAAAGATCAGTCAAGCTGCAATGCAGATGCTAATGGTTACTGCATCATAACTAGTCATGTATATTGGTCCCTGCAGAAAATTTAATTATCCATCAATCGGGAATTTAACTCCAAATCAAAGATGTGTTCGTTAGCACCCGAATCCAGAAACAGAATCAAAAAAATCATTCAATAGATCTAAAGATGCTTCGACAAAATCACAGAGACAATGCAAAATAAACTTCCTAGACACCTTTAAGCCTACATCATATAAATAGGACTACGATATGCAGCAGAGGCAAAGCAAAGCAATCAGAGAACTTTGAAGACCAGATTGATATTGCGTTCTACACATGAATTCAGCTGCAGGAAACTCATCATCTTGCTTTTTCCATGAGCACATCAGCAAAATGCATAAAGCCAGACAAGAGAAAAGATTCTTTGTGTAAAATTCATTTTGAATTTGCCATGTTCTCACTAAAAGCAGAGAACAAATAGAAATACATAGAAATAACTGGACTCCTGATATTTGCACCAAAAGAAAATTGTTGCAATTGACCGACAGAATTCTACAACCAACATTTTCTCATCGCAACTGAATAGACTTTCCTTGGCTAGTTAACACCCACGAGAAACAAGAAAACGTATTGTTAACCAAACTTGTAAAAAAAATCAGATGTTTATGTCAGTGGCTTTCACTGATACACTAACTTATTCAAGGAGCAAGCAAATTAAGATCAAACTCAAAAAGAAAAAAAAAAAAAAAAAAAAAAAAAAAACATAGTTATCAACCGTCAGCACAAAATGGCAATAATACAGACGAAAGGAAATCAGAATATCAAATAAAATCCATACAATAATGCAACGTGTCATCTTCAAAGCTCTTGCTCGGTCAATCATTTTTTTTTTTTCTGAAAAAAAAACAGACCAGTTGAGCCAACTAAGATGTAGCATATTGTTATCGCACCAAGCTCGTACGGCCCGAAAATGGTTTTGCGCATATCAGGCCATGAAATTTGGTGCCTAATTTTCAAATATACTTGCACCGGCAAGTCATGAGTTTGAGGAAGAATCAATTGAGGATTTCGTACAACTGTAGGCAAAATAAAAATAAAAGCAAAGAACGATATCAAAAGGCAACCGATAAGGACTCCAGACATCCTAGGCAAGGCAAGCTAAGAGATATCGATTAAAATTGAACTACCAACTACCCAATACCCACACCTGCAAAACAGAGAAATAAAAAATAAAAAATAAGAAAAAAAAAAAAAGGATTCATTTTCCTATTTTTGGCTTGAAAAAAAAAAAGGCTCTCACAGTCATAGACCTGCATAGAGACAATCGTTGCCATTAAATGTAGCACCATTCATATACCCTTTTCTCGTTTGTGTTCCTTGAAATCTCTGTTCTCGAAAAGCCAAGGGGCTAATTGGTGCTTTTCTAAAATAGTTTCGCAATCAGATCCTGACCCGAAAAGATTATAAGACACCCACCCACCCGCTCAACAAACAAAGAACCCCCAAAAAATTAAAAAAAAAAAAAAGAGTAAAAAATTGAAAAAATTGGTCTAGAGACCCAACAAGAATGCAGTGACGCCTACAGACTCGAGAGACTCGGGGGGCCTCTCTGACCAGAGCGTCTGATAGAGATTATTTATTAGGGCTAATGGTGATTTGGTAAGTATGTCAAGCACACGTGAGGAACGCGTGCACTGATTTAGACAGAAAGGCCTACGGCGAGACGACACCGTTCTTATTAAAAGTAACTCTTAACCTCAACTCTTTTTCTTTTTTTCTTTTTTTTTTTTTATCAATTTTAACTTCAAGGTCGTCATCTTTAAGTCGAGTACAATAGTCAAAACTTATAAATTAGAGGATTCTAACGTCAATATACATTCACTTTGTTAATTTTTTAATCAAAAAAAAATTATCAAAATCATTAAAAATCATGTAATAAAATAGCACATAAAACACTAAAAGAGAAATTGTTTATTTTGTTCGGTTCAATTAATTTAATTAAAATTAAATTTAAATTATTAAAATTGTTAAAAATTGTTGGTATATAGTTTGTAATTTAAATATATTGCATTCAGCGACTTGGTTGCCGTTTTAAAGCTTTAAAAATCGCTAAAACCAATCCGAATCATCATTTAATACCAAAAGCCTAAACGTACATTTCATGCCAACTCTAATAACCTGTATATCCCTTCACACCCAAGACAATGGATTGATGCATGTTGTTTGCGTAATTTTTTTTAGCCAAATTTTAGCTACCTGCCTTTATTCCAAGAGAAATCCTTCGTTGGGCCTATTCCTTTACATAAGCCCATGGTTGCAATCGATGAGAGGTAGGGCACCATTAATTTATATGAAGACCCAGTGAGCTTGACACTCTTTTCTTAGCTAAGTACACGTTTAAACGTCGAAATTAAACAGTAAAATAACAAAACAAAATAAGAAATTATATTTCATAGATCACTCTACTTTAGCATATTTCAGTAAATTTACTTGGAAACAAAAGGAGAAAGAAATATCAATCATTCCTATTAAATAAGTCTCACTCCCTCGTTATAGCTTCTTGTCTAAAGTGGAATAACATTTCCTATGGTACAAGTTTATCTTTTCGTTGTGCTAATTTATTTAACATCATGTGCTATCCCTCGTACGTTAATGGATATAATATTTATGAATGAAAGAGAGAGGGGCCGAAGGTGACCAAAGATTTTGATTAACTGAAGGAACAAATTAAGCGAGGATAACAGCAATTAGAATCTTTTTTTTTTTTGCTATAGTTGACTTCAACTTAAAAAACATGAATAAAGAAAAAAGATTTTAAATGATAAAATTATATAATACGATATATAAAATATATAAGATATTTTAATAAAATTATTTGATATATTATAAAATATAAATAATATTTTTTTTAAAATTATTTAACATTTTAAAAAAATATATAATAATTTATAAAATTATATAATAAAAAATATATGATAATTTAATAAAATTATATAATATTTTAAAAATTATATCATATATTTTTATAAAATTATATGACACTTTTCAAAATATTTTTTAATAGTATTTTTTATACTTTAATTTTATTTTTTAAAATTAGATACGGTGATTTTTAAATTTTTATAAATTTTAAATCTTTTAATTCTCGTTAACTTTGGTTTTATCTTAAATATCATATTCATTGAAATCCTTTGAAGTTTCACAGGGATGTCAAATCTACTGATATCTTGTTGGATTATGAATTTCAAGCACAAATAGCAAACTTTGGACAAGGCAAATATTGTATAAGCAAGAAGAGCCTCACAAACTGTTCGTCGTTCTAGGCTCTTTCAGTTACTTTGCCCCATGTAACATAGCATTCCACAAACTCCATAATGCATTCATTACTTGCTCCAACCGAAAGTCTGAAGATCATAAAAAATTAGAGTATCAATTTGACATGTTTTTCACAGTTTGTGTTTGCCGAGCAAACCTACACAACAAAGGCGAATGAGAAGATTAATGTCTATATAGCTTTAGAGTTGTACTCTTGGGATTTGGGACAGTTTGGAAGCCTCAAAATGGGGATGACCATACTAGATAAATTTAGTTGTTTTTTAGGAAGCAACAATCTATTTTCTGGTGAAATTGCAGTAGGAGTGACCAGTCTGTCTCACCGAACTGCTCATTTGCTTGATAGAAATCAATTTTCTAGTCAACTTCCATCTAAGATAATCTTGTGGAGTTGTCGTGAGGGGCTGCTAGGAGTAGGTTGGAGAGCTTGGTGAATGCAGAGGGAGGCATGGCATTTGGCACCTCTATCTTTCCTGCTTTTTTCTAAGGAGAGTCGTGTTAAGGCAGCAAGGGTGTTATAATGCATATTGGTTGACTTTAAAGTCACCACTAATCATTTTAAGTGTGATTAGAAAACCATAGTAACTCAATCTACTTTACTAAGATTCACTGAAGTAGGAGAGAACATTTACATTTGATGAAAGCCACGACCAACCCAAATGTTAATCACAAACAATAATGCCACTGTTCACTTATCTTTATTTCTATGCCCTTTCACGTTATTATTTTATTTTCTTTCAATATTTTCATGACTAATTATCAGAATACACACTTGTATGATAAAAAAGATGATTTGTGTTCATGGGTAAACTTAAGGCCTAAAATGGTGTTGAGAATTTTGCATTCTATTTTTTCTTTTTTACTTTTTTTTTTTGTGTCATTTTCCTTAGTTTGTCTTTTCCTCTTTTCTTTTATTTTTTTTTCCTTTTTTTCTATTCTTTTTTCTTTTCTTTTTCTTAACTTCCAAATGCTTCCACAAATTTCTTTGTCCCATTTTTATTATCTCCATTATTCATCTTCTTCATCCTCATGTAACTCCATTTTCTCACTTTTAGGGCCAAAAGTCACCATAACCATGCTTTATGACATATTTTCTTGGGTTTAGGTACTATAATTCAAGCTCCAAATGGGGTTTTTGAGTTTTTTGTTGGACAATTTATGGTATAAGGAGATGTATACTATTGTCAACGTTCAAAGATTAATAGCCTCTAATTGGGTTATAAGGTACACTAGTAGATAGCTAGGAGTCTCCTTAGTCAATCAACATTAGTTTCATGCATTATCAATTGCCAAAATAGATGTATGGTGAGGTGGAAGGTGGGGAAGCAATGGGCTTTGGAGTCTTAATCACCACCACTGGGAACTCCAATTGGCATGTGGAGGGTGTTGTCAAATTGTTCGTCACCCAGTGCACCAACTAGTGGTGGGTTCAAGGCAAGACATTAACCAAAAAAGGGATGCATGGTGATCAGCAATGAGGTTTAGGGATGCTTATTACCACTTTTTAACAACCTTTCTAGTGTGTGGAGCCCACTACTAGATAAATTGGCCTTTGATGAGTTGGTTAATGGCATCCTTTTCATTTTCCAACCACTTTCTAGTGATCAATGATGGTTCTTCAATGCCTTCTAGGACAATGTAAGTTCTCCATATGTTTTCTTACCTTCTTTCATTATCTTTTATATTTATTATGATTCATTTTTCTCTTTTTATAGCACATATACACTTGAATAAAAATTAAAATAAATTAAAAAAACTTACTAATTCTTTCCTTCCTTATTGGAAGAGGGAGAATCAAGCTAAACAAAAATAATAATGCAAGCCAAATAAGTGTTTTTTTCATGATTTTATGAGAATTGGGAGTAATGGCGTATGTTGTAAAACAAATTGGCTTTGCCAATTGTTGTTTATTTGATTTTAATGGGTCAAATTAATTCCTTAAGCATTTGTGTTTTTTGTTGGTGGAATAGTATCTTTGATTTGATACTTAATAATTAATATTTAACTTAATTATAATTATGAGTTTATTATGAACTATTTATGTTAAAGAATATCTAAGAAAAATGTCATAAAATAGAAAGAATGAAAAGAAAATAAAATGGCAAAATTGTACAATCCTATTGTGGGTATCTTGGTTCCTATCATGGTTGACTGAAGTGTGTAATCTCTCTTTTTTGGTGGTAACTCAAACATAGCTTTGGGCAAGTTTTATGATGGCAATCTATTATTACTTTTGCTCCTTTCTAACGGCTTGAGTGGCTTTTGGATACACTAACTTAATTGAGTGTTTTGGTGCCAAATTAATTGGCTCCTCAAACTCAATATTAATGCTTTTTACTCTCTCTCTCTCACCCATATATGTTTTTTCTCTCCTAACTCTTTGTCTCTTTTGGACTCTTTCTAACTACTCTTTGTTGATTTTTTTTTTTTTGACCTACTTTCCCTCATTAATGAGGCTTGCTTTTATAGAGAAATTGAATTGTTATTAGTCGTTGATCTTTACTTACTTTTGCTAGACAGTACAAATTGACTTACTTTTTGATAAGTAACTAAGATTATTTTGATCAAACAGTTAGGATTATCTTTATGTTTAATACTGTAAGGGCTTTTGACTTGTAGGATTTGTACTTGGATCAAGCTGCTAGGTCTTATAGAAAGGGATGATGGATTGATATTATCGCACTTGAATGCTTGGTCTAAGTTCTTTAAGAAAGGGAGGACCCCCCATTTGTGGTTCAATGTTGAAACTTATACCCATAAGCAATTTTTAACATGTCATGGAGATAAAGTTTTTTTTTTTTTTTGTTGATTAATTCAACATCTATAAGAGTTTTGAATTTATTGTCCCATTATTGCCATTTAATGTTACTCAGTGCTTCTGGTTTGGTCATTGGGAAATTCCTCATGCCCCTAAGAATCTCAAATAAAGAAATGTAATATGTGTTTTTATTTAAAATTTTCATTGACACATGTCAACTAAATAAATATGATTATATCAATTATATTCATGCCAGGGTTCAAAAGATAGTTATTATTCATAAGGTTATCAATTTGTAAGCAAGAGTGATATTCTTTTATAATTTTGGTTAAGGAAATGATACATTTAGGGGTGAAGAGGCTACAAGGTGATTAAACTATTATAGGAATTTATAAAAGTTAATAATGTAGCCAACAACTCCATATGATCCTGGTCCAAACGCCCCTCGTATGGGAACTTTATCTATCTTGTTGTATCTTACATCCTTTCTAATCTCCTTTAATATGCTTCTATCTAGCTACATTTTCAACTGACTCTACTCTTGATTAAGGATTAGGCAAAATATTTTTTTAATGTGATTAAGTTTCCAAGATTTTGGATATCTTTGCCATCTATATCTATCAAAATCAATGTTTCACCTAAGAATGTTTTTTTCACTACATATAAACATTCATAATTTGGTGCTTACTTGCTTTGCAAATCACTTCTTGTATCACCAAAATATAAAGACCTAAAGTATCATACAGTGTCTATGGACTTCCCTATCTACTAGCCTAAATTTGTGGAACATCTCCTTTAATATAAAGAAGTAGTTAGAATCATCTCTTATTTCTTTCTCCCCAAAGGTCACATATATGTGTCTGTACATGCGCACACATTCAACTACATAAATGAATAAGAATCCTTTGATATTAGCCATTTATCTAATGTACCAAAAATAAAATAAAAATCCTTTGGCACAAAAATTGATAGTTAGGCATGCCAAATTTAAAGGAAATTCTTCATAAATAAGATAAGCTCAATTCATATTTTGTATATTTCTATGTAATTGAATCGAAAATATTGGAAAATAATGTATTTTTAAAAGTTTTTATCTCATTTTGAAAAGAGATGTAATCATACATACTTACAAAATAATATTTGTCTTAAAACTTATTTAAAAAGCACTTAAAGGCCTCAAGCATATATGAATCACTTAAACTTGGGCTTGATATGGAAGGCCTCCAACCCCATGTTTTGGGCCTTATTAAATTATTATTAATTAAACTAATTATTTTATGAATAATGCACTAATCGTTGCTTCCTACTAGAAACTTATTGTTATAGTAATTACACCACTGTCAATTGTAGTAATTATCATTAGCTATTTCATTCCATTTTATAAAACATTAAACCAAAGTTAGTATATATGCGATCATTCTTCTTCCTCCTAAAGATGCAAATCATTATATTTTTTACTACTTTTCTATTATGCGTGTTAAAAATTGTTGATTAATCAAAATTTGTGTTGTTTCTACCATCTGGTTTGTCTATACATACTAATGAAATGTCTATATGTTGAGAGGATATTGTCATAACATTTTACACTGTAACATTGGTATATAAGGTGAAATTAATCCTTAAAAGCAGTGCTATATACACTTCAAAAACAATGTTATTTTTATTTAAATTGTTTCCTTTGCAACCATATTCTTGGGTTTTTTATTTTTAATCTAATAGAGAATTCTTTTACTCGAGATTAACCCATTAAACGTCTAAGAAACACAAACAAAGGAAAAAATAAAATTTAAAAATACTGGTAGAAATCACGTAAAAAGAGCCCAAATTATCTGTAGGAACATTATAATATAGACTTCCATCAGATCAAACAATGTGGGAAATGTCCCTGGCTATTTATCATCAGAGCTTGCGTAAAAGTTCAAATTCTCGCTAGGCCTTTTTCTTTTTATTTTCTCGATACAAAGATTCTCAGTAGACCTTGACTTCCCTGACACTCTGATAACAATCGTACTTGACAACCCAAGAAAATATGTTACCGAAAGATTTTGAGCACTTTTATGCCACACCTCGACTTTGAACATTTGGTAAGTATTCTGCTATTAATAGTAGGGGTCAACTTACATGCATATAAAGGCAAAGAGAAATATATTTATAAAATATAATTCTTTTATATTTTAGAAATATATAATATAAAAACAACAAAGTGACTTTTTCTTAACGCAAAATATGAAAATAATTGTTTTAGACTAAAAAGCATTGTATATTGTAATTAATTAATGGCTGTATGGGCGCGCGCGCGCGCGCACGTGTGTATTGAAATTTTTATATAGCTTTTTTTTTTTTTCATTTTTTAGCACTAATGAATATATCTTGCACCATGCTTTCACCTTTTTTTTTTTTTTAATGATAAAGAGAATTTTATTTATTTGATAGAAGAATGGATACATTTTCCCTTACATGATTTTTTTTTCTTTTTCTAATTTATTTCAATTGATGCACAGAGTTGTTTCTGATATGGGATATGGAGGACAATTAATTTTTATTTTTTGTGATAGGGTGGAGAAAAAATAATTTTTAATTGAGAGAACTTTAATATTTTTCCAAAGAGTGTAAGGGTAGAAAAGATTTTTTTTTTTTTTCTTTAGTAAAGACAACATAATAAATGCCAAACAAATGTATTTAATTTTTTGATTGTTAACAACAATCATTTTTCATTTAGGAAACCACTGTCATGCAAATTATAGCAAATTTAGATGTTGTACATCATAAATTTCACAAAATTATTCCATAAAATCAAATTTCATATTTCATGCAACTAGAACTGTAAGCAACAATTTCCTCACATAATTATTATTACTACTCTAATTATTATTAATAGTATTATTGTCATTGTTATTATTTCTTGTCTATTTCTTTATTGTAAGCAATAATTTTATTTTTATGGTAATTCTAATACATTTTAATTATATTATTATATAAATAATGTTTGTATTTCAAAATTTTTAAATTTCATTTTGTAGTTTTCTTTTTTATAATTTATCTAGCCTTTTATTTTTATTATTATATGGAGTGGACAATTAAAAGAAAATTTGATTTTGATCCTGCATGAAATTAAACACTCAAGTGAATTTATTATTCCTCTTCTAATTCAATTTCATTTTGATTCTAATTTCAATTCATAATATATAACACTAACCAAACATCCTCAGTGATGTGGAAAAGCTAACTAGTCATGATCTCTATTATATCAAAAGGAAAAGTAATAATGTATTAATGAAACAAAAATACTAGGTGGCAACAAATAAAGATGGTGGTAGGCACCTCAAATGTGGTAGCTATAAGTTTAAAAGGTCATATGATTGTAAAATAAGAATTGTGGTAATTTTGGAAATGAATAGGTACAAACAATAATGGGCTAAAAGGGGATTTCGCACCAAACTAGCAAGTAAACTCATGATTTGATATTATATCAAGTATCAAATTGAGTTTTTACCATGAGTGATTCATAATTATGGGTTTGACTCATTTCTTTTAATATCATATTCACCAAAACTTTTGTCAATGTGTTTTTAATTTCATTCATTAGTTAATTGACATAAATATTCTCTTGATTAAGTCGTTAACAACTCATCTTTTCACTTAAAAAGTCACAAGTTCATAATTTTATTGCATACAACCCTTTTTCATTTTGTTATCAATTAACTTTTCAAAGGTCATGTTTATTTATAAAGGTACAAATAACCACAAAATTTCTATTTAACAACACATCCTTTCATTTGAAAGAATATGAGTTCTAAACTCATTAGCCATAACATTTATTATGCAACTACCTATATTCCAACAATTGAGTCTCTTTTAAATTTCTCTTTAATTGAAGTTCAAACACATGAGACACAACCTTCCAATTTTTAATTTCCAAAAAAAACACTTATATAAATAAAATGACTACAATATAACCACTAAAAGAATTAGTTTAATGGTTAGTAGACTTCATTCATGTATACTTGTTCTTAGGTTCCAAACAAGATAATCATAATGTTATATAATATTTCCAACCTTAGTATAATACCAAGTTGGTGATCATAATAGAACAACACACTTGGTCCATAATGCTTTTGATAAGGCATCATAGCTTTAATGTCATTGATAAAAAATTATATGAATATTGTAATTTTATTAATCTAATAAAAATGTTACACACAATAATTGAAAATCACACACATAATAATATAGACAATATGTAATTATATAATCACACATACCTCAATCTATCCAAACAATCAAACTCAAATTGAATTCAATTAGACTAATTTCTATTATAATAAGCTCCTAATCTGAATTAATATCAATATATCCCTTAATCCTAATTTAGTGATACTCTCAATCCCAACATCTACTTTAACTTGATAAATGCTTCATTCTTCAACGACTTCATAAGAATATCAGTCACTTGATCTTCAAACTTGCAATAAACCAATTTAATTTCTTTTTTATCAACTTAATCTCTTAAAAAATTAAAATGAGTGTCAATGTATTTACTCCTTCTATGTGTTACTAGATTTTTGGCCAATATAATTGCAAAAACATTATCACCAAACATTTTTGTAGGAACTTCAACTAAAACTTAGATCTCACTTAGCAAATTATGAAACTAAATAGCTTGATAAGCACTTGAAACTATAACTATATACTCTATTTCACAAGTTGAAAGTGCAACAATATAATGTTTCTTGAATGATCACAAATAAGCAATAGTTTCAAAGTTAAATCTAGAAGTACTTTTACAATCATCTACACCTCTACTCCAATCACTGTCAAAATAGCTTACAAAAGTAAAACTTTTAAATGAAGAATAAAATAGGTCATGATCATAAGTTCCTTTTATATAACGTGTAATTCTCTTAATAATTTACATATGAGATTGGCAGGGTGACATCAAAAATTTGTTTATCAAATTAACTCCATAAAATATATTAGGTCTCATGCATGTCAAATATCTCAAACTTCTAGCAATTTGTTTGAAAAGTGTAAAATCAATAAGTGCTTTATTTCCTTCATTAAATAATCTAGTACCAATTTTTATAAGAGTTCTCACAGGATTGCAATCATGCATTCAAAACTTCTTTAATAGCTCAATAATATACCTCTTCAGATAAATAAAGATTTCATCATCTCCACGACTCACTTTAAATCCATGAAAATAAGGCATTAGGTCCAAATTTGTTATCTTAAATTCATGTATCATTCACTTTTCAAAGTCTTCAATCATTTTAAGATTGTTGCCTATAAAGATCAAATCATCCATATATAGACACACCAATAACATATTACCAGAATCATTGATCTTCACATATAAGGTATGTTTAGAAGGACACTCTTGGAAATTGTTTTCTTGAAAGAAGGAATTAATCATTTGTTCCATGCTTTAAGGGCTTGTTTTAAGCCATATAACGCTTTCTTAACTTATACATCTTCTATTCACTTCCTTTCTTCACAAAATATGGTGGTTACTTAACAAACACTTTCTCTTCAAGAGGATTATTAAGAAAAGCTAACTTCACATCCATCTAATGAATTTTCCAACAATTTTATACAACCAAAGCAATTATACGTCAGTCTCCATTTGAGCAATAAGGGAGAATACCTCACGATAATTATGGTCAAGTCATTATTCAAATCCTCTTATGACTAATATTACTTTATATCTCTCTACTTCTCCATTAAACTTCTTCTTAGTCTTGAAGATCTCTTTCACATTAATAACTTTTTGACCTTGTGAAACTATGCTAAGCTCCTATGTATTATTCTTCTCAATTGTCTTAATTTCTTTATTCATAGCATTCACTCACTTTATATCTCGAATTACCTCATCAAATGACACTAGTTCACAATCTACAAATATGGCAGAATGCACCAAATCCCCATTATCATCAATAATATTATTAGGGATTATCTTATAATTTTGCAATTTAATTTATTATTGACAATTTCTCCTTAGTCTTTCATTCTCTTGTAAAGTTTATGGTATAAGATTATGTGCATTAATTGGTAAGATTTCCTCAATTATTATAAGGATTGTAGCTTGAGTTTTCTCTTATCTCAAAATAGCAATTAAATGTCTCCAAGAGTTATTTTGCTCCTTAACATTAAAGTTCTAAACCTCATCTTCAACAACAGTCACATCTTTACCTATAATTACCTTATTCATCATATAATTAAATAGCTTATATCCTCCTTTTATGTAGACAAAAGGATTGTCTTTATTGCTCGATCATTTAACTTTTTCCTTATTTTTACTGGAACATGAGTATAAGTGATGGAACCAAATACCTTAAAATGTCCTACACTAATCTTAAAACTACTTCATGCTTCTTTTGGAGTGAGATTTTGAATACTTATTGTTGGAAATCTATTGAATAAGTAAGCAAAACACAAAACAACTCTTACCCAAAATGGATTAGGAACTCTTTTAGCCTTTAACAAGCTTCTCACCATATTTATGATTGATTTATTATTTCTTTTAATAATTTTATGATGCTATAAGGTATAAAGAATTGTAACTTCATATTTTATTCCTTATGCTTCATAATACACTTTGAATTTATTAGAAATATACTCCCTTCATCAGTTTTTAAAATTTTAATATAATACCAATTTTATCTTTCAATATAGGCCTTAGACTTTTTAAAATAATCAAATACCTTAAACTTTCTTTGTATACAATAAACCTACATTTTTCTTGTAAAATCATTAATGAATGTAAAAAAAATATCTATTGTTACCATGTGATGAAACACTCATTGAGCCACAAAAATCAAAATTAATAAGCTAGATTGGTTGTCTTGTACACCAATTTCTTGTCACAAAGAGTTGTCTGCACTTTTTTGCAAGAATACATGCTTCATAAATCTAATTAGGATGATGTATCTTAGGTCTACCTGTCACTATATTTCCTTGTGCAAGCAACTTTAAACTGTAAAAATTTAGATGGCCAAAATAAGGATGCCACAACCAAGGCTTATCTTTGACAATAGCACTAAGAAAAATATAAACATCAATGGTAACATTAACTTGAAACATCTAGTACTTCATTAAAAGGGATTTAAGAATAAGTGTATCACTCTCATCAAGAATTGAGAGATAATTATCATATAATTGTATGTTATATCTTTTTTCAAGTAATTAGCCTAAATTGAGTAAGTTGCTTTTCATGTCCAGTAAATATAATGTATATTCTTCAACTTGATGAGACTCATAAACATCAATAAAGAGCTCTTTCTTTCTACATATATGATTGGTACACTTGATGTTAAAGAACTAAGTATTGTAGTTTGGCATTTTAACAATTGTAGTAACCATCATAAGTGTTTTATTTCCATCATCTCAATCTCCTTCTTATGCATAATGAATTGTCTAATTATATTCATAAGACTTACACTCATTATAAGAGTAAAACTCAACATAAGATTTGTCATACCTTCGTTTACCACAACCTTTTCTTTATCCTTAATCTTAACCTCTATACTTATGATCTAATCTTCTTTGGTCATTATATTAATTGTCACCATCTCTATAGTTGTTATAGTGACCTCTCCAACCTTTATTGATGTAGTAATTATTACCATGTCTTCATCCTTTAGAATGAGAAGAACTTTGCTTCTATTTTAATTAATTATTTTAATTATTTTTGGTAGGAGCCTAACTTTGAAGTACTTGCTCTACTAGCTTCTCAATGTGCTTTTCATTCATGCGTTGTTCATAAGCTTGCAATATGCCCGTTAATACATAAACTGACATCTAAGACAAATTGTGTGCTCTTTCTAAAGCAAGCATGATATGCTTGTATTGCAATGTAAGTGTCCATAAGATCTTTTCAACTTTCACCTAATCATTAAATTGTTATTTATAGATTCTCATTTCATTTATTAAGGTAAAAACTCTACTTATATAAACTAAAGCTAGTTTTGAAGCTTCCATATGCAAAAGTTAAAAAAAAATGTCATGAAGTTTTAAGTTTTACCTTTTTAACTTTGTCTACATCTTGGAATAATGTTATTAAGATATCCTATGCCTACATTGATGAGGTTACTCCTACAATCTTCCTAAAAATTTCATCATTCACCCCCTAATGAATGAAATAAAGTGTCATTTTATTCTTCTTTTGTAACTCTCAATAAGTAGCTCTTTATACTTTTATGGCATCTACTATGAATGTTATAACTCCATTCTCCACAATACTCAGTAATTTTTTGTAGTCAAAAACATTTTTATTTCCACACACCATTGATTGTAATTTTTTACCAACTAAAATAGGAACTAAAATAGGAATTGTGTCATTCATATTGAAATTTATGATTTTTTTTTTCAATATAAACCCTAACTTTTGTTATTTGTAATTTATCCCAAAATTTGTGTTATTTACAATTTAACTCCTTAACTTTTGTTATTACTAATTAAATCTCCACACTTTTGTTTTTTTTTTTCAATTAAACCCCTTAATTTTGATAAAACAACAAGAAGGAGGAGCAAGCTTTTCTAGCAAGATAACAGCACATTGGTAAGCTAAAGAGATAAAGTAACAACCTTTGATTAAAAATTGTCAAGTTTTGGGCAATAATGACAAGCAACGGCAATATGATTTGCAATAAAAAACAACAGTGAACTTTTAAAATTTTATAGATATACAACGTTTGGATTTTCTCCAAGGTGTGTGGTGGTCAGCAGCAAATCTCCAATAATGATAAGCAATGCTTTATGTGACTTATGTAATTTTGGCAACTTTTATGGTGGTCTAGCAACTTCAATGGCAGTTCTGACAAGACTTATATGTTTTCTCTCAATCTAAATGAAAAATACTCACTCTGATACTAGTTTTGATACCACTAATAAAGCATAATATCTTTGATACCACTAATAAAAAATTATAAGAATACTGTAATTTTATTAATATAATAAAAATGTCACACACAATAATTAATAAGTATATACAAAATAATTTAGACATGTCTTTATATAATCACAAACTCCTAAATCTACCTAAATAGCCAAATTTAAATTGGATTCAACTAAACTAACTTCTTTCATAATAAACTCATAATCTAGATTAACTCTAAATCTAGATTAACATCAACATCCTCCTTAATCCAATGATGCTCTTAATCACAACATTTGTTTCAACTTGACAAATGTTTCTGTTTTTAGGTTCACATGGCACAAAAGCATAACTTTTAATTTTTCAATGCCAAATACTGACACTAAAAGGCCAAAATACCAACACTAAAAGGGTAATACATGGCCATTTCATGGCTTTACTTACTTGTGACCAAAAGCTATTTTTGCCCTACAGCTATTATAATTGCTAAAAGGTGCTTTAGTTGAGTGGTTATCAATTGTTTACTAGTGTTTGCTCAAAGGTCATATTTTATTACATTTTTTAAAAAGGCAACATTTTTCCCTTTTATACATGCACAAAAACTTTTCTTGCAAGTTTCTTGCACATATTAAAAAAAAAAAAAAAAAACAAGAGTTATCGTGTAAAAACATTTCATGTAAATTTCATGCATATATAAAAGCATCCTTAAGCAACAACAATAACTTTTAAGGAATTTATAATTTATTTCTTAACCTTAAAAGGCACTTCTTTCTCTTGAGGAGACACCTTTTGGCCCTTCCTTTTTGTCAAGGATTTTTCCTTGATCAAATTATATCATAACTTGGTAAGGTGGCACTCATTCAACCAATCTTTCTATGATCCAAAAAAATGTGTCAAAAAGTGGTTTTTGTAAACCATAACTGCAAATTAACTACTCCCTTTCAAGTGGTTACTACTTAACAGCCACAACCATTGTTTTGTAATGTAACAAATTAAAGTAAGTTGGCCATAGATAACCTTTTTGTAGTAATAACCACTAGAAGCACAATTGGCCTAGGAGTTATCTTATCCTCTTTAATATCCTTTTAAGAAGGACAAGTGTTTGAAACCAACAGACACAATGTTTTATTATCATCTAGATTCATTTGTCCTAGTGGTAGTATGCAAACTATTTAATGAAAAAGGTCTTATGTTCGAAAATTCTAATGAACACAATTTTTGGTCTTTAATTTAACAACCCATAAAAATGTCCTTTCAATAGGCTCGCTTCTTTTAGATATAAGGAATTAAAATTTCTTTCTCATGGTTGGGCCAACAACAATTTTATGGTAACTAACAAGTAAAGAATAAATAATTTTTTTATGTCATCAACCAGCACTTTCCTTGAGGAGCTAGTACCTTTGTTATTTTCTAATATATGCCAATAAAAGGTCATCCATATTTTAGCCATAAGCAATCGCCACCATGTCTTTATGGGTCCTACACCTATTAGCTACAATCCTTTGTTAATTACTTGTGTATATATAGGATTTATACAAAAGCAAAGCATTTGGCTTGGTAACAATAGCAACATTTATGAAAAGATAGTATCTAGATTCTAATAGCTGGTATCTTTGCATCTTTCACAAAAATGACACAAATTTGACACCAAACAACAACAATTTTTGCACCAAATAGCAAATTTTATTTTTATTTTTTTTGTTTTTTATACCAATCATTGAAAAGTGAAAGACCATTGATATTCTTTTTTCTCAACAAGTCATAACCCTTTATCTTGCTTTTAAATCAAAGAACTTGTGTGTGTGTGTGTGTGTGTAAATAAGCCCTATAGATTTACCAAAAGCAAGACAAATCAATTTGTTAAAACACTAAAAGCATAAACACAATACTGTATACCTTACAAATGACTTGGTAAGTTAATAAAACTTTAAGAAAAATCAACATAAGGTACATATCACACAATTAGTTTTATTTTATTTCTATATTATGAGCAAAAGCCAAATGCCAGTTGGTCTAATGGCAACAATACTTTTTAGCACATCACCTTTATGGAACTTGAATCAAGGCCCTCACATAATCAATGCATTAATTAATTAAATAATGATGGCCCTTCACAAAAAGATATATTAACCATGGTTTGATATAACATTAACTCATTTATATATGATGGACAACATAAATATTAGATTTTCATACTATCACATAATTAAAAGGAAAGGCATACTTTAATCTTTTTAAAACTTAAAGAATACTTCATAAGTGTCATGAAGTTACAAGCAATTTTTTTTCATAATTTTATCTTAAAATTATTAGATCAAAAATAGAGTTATAAATGAAAATTGTTAAAACATTTTCAAAATGAAAATTAGACATGTCTCTCAATTTATTTGATTGTCATTAAAATATGTCTTTTTATGAAAAAAAAAAAAACATGTTAAATGGTTATATTTATTGGTACTAAAAGATATCTTCATTGACCAAATAAACCTTACTCCAATGAATACCTACTTACTCACAATTTCATCAGCTGCTTCTTATTGGTGGTAACTTGTATCAATCTATGCCAATGATGAACATGTACCAAATTTGCATGTAACCTTGTCTAACTTAGGATAAATTATACATAAATTTTTTAACTATATAATTGGTTCTAAAGAATTATATGTAACTTTTGTGCTTATCCGTGATGTTCTAAAATTATGACTATACTCTTTGTATAAGCATATTATGTGCCCCTTGTTCCTTCTCTTCTAAATTTCCATAATGTCAAGTTGACATGGCCAGATAGTTACAGAAATTCTCTTACAATGGAGTTAAGGATATAGGAATTCTCTTACAATGATGCTAACCAATGGTCGTATTACCTCTCTTGGGACTTACCGTTAAGACCACATACACTTGGTCTCGTCCCCTTACATTTAACTCTTGCTCAATATCCTCCCCTTAACTACTTAATTAGGTGGCACTAGACCTATACCCTCTAACTCAAAAGAACTTGGCTCTAATACCAATTTGAAATAAGATTAATTAACATAAACAAAAATTTTATTGAAAAATTTATGCAAATACAATAGTTAATTTACAAATAACTTAATGCTTGAGAGTAAGGAAAACTTACTCTTGATGCGTCAATACTTGAAAGCTTGAAATTGGAAAACTTGAAACTAAAAACTATTTACAAGAAAATATTTACAAGAGAAATTTTGTAAGAAGTTAAGAGGAAGAATTCAGAGAGAATTATGAATTCTAAGTCCTACCCCTAATGCTTGCTTAAGTGCTTCTTTATAGTTGCTTGGGAGCTTCAAATGCTTGACTGTTGGGCTAAAAATGCTCTTAGTGGAAAGCAAATACTTTTGCTTTATGAAAAGTAGATTCTTTTACTTTTCAAGAAAACATGTCTTTTGCTTTTACTTTGGGCAAAAGTAAATTCTTTTAATAAAAGCCAATTCCTTTAATAAAAGTAAATTCCTTTTGATTTGCCCAATTTGACATTTTTTTTTTATTATTATAAAGAGCAATCTCAATGTAATAAGCCTCCTAAGCCTTCCAAAAGCCCTTCCTACTACATAAGCCATAAACCTAAAAAATAATTGACATATTAAAGGTATTTGTGTTTATATCCTTTTTATGAATGTTTTAAAGTCAAACCCTTTAAATTATTGGATTAGTCTAAACATTTTACATTCATATAATTAGATAGGGCTCTTACTATAAATCACTATTTAAAGTCCATTAAGAATTTTAAGGACTTATCTCCCAATTTACTACAAGAACCAAGCACTATATAACCTTAAGATGTAAATAATTTGTATAGTACTTTAATCACACTAAAGATATACTTTGACTCATTAAACTCAAAAATTGACATTTTATCAAACGTTGAGTTAAGTTTCCTTCATGGATAATTCATAAGTATAGGTTCGACACCTCTTTCTTAATGTCATGTTCACCAAAACTCTTGTCAATTTTTATTTTTTAATTTCATTAATTAATCAATTAATAAGAATATAAACTTTATTAAGTAGTTAACTACTCATTTTTTCACATGAAAGGTCACAAGTTCATAATTTTGTTACATGCAACCCTTTTTCATCTTGTTTAATCGACTTTTCAAAAGTCATGTTTATTTACAAGGGTACAAATAATTGCAAAGTTTTTATTTAACAACACATCCTTTCATTTAAGAGGACATGAGTTCTAAACTCATCAGTCATAACATTTATTATGTAACTACCTATATTCCAGTGATTAAGTCTCTTTTAAATTCCTCTTTAATTGGAATTCAAACCCATGAGACAGAACCTTTCAATTTTTAATTTCCAAAAAACACTTATATAAGTAAAATGTTTGTAATATAACCACTAAAATAATTAGTATGGTGGTTACTAAACTTTTTTTAACATATACCCATTCTTAGGTTCCAAATTAGATAATCACAACATTCTGTGATATTTCCAACCTTAATATAATATTAAGTTGGTGATCATTATAGAACAACGCACTTGGTCCATAATGCTTTTAGGTTCACATGGCATAGAAGAACAATTTTTAATTTTCTAATGCATAATACCAACATTGTAAGGCTAATACATGGCCTTTTAATGGCTTTGCTTAACTATGACCAAAGCCATCTTCACATCACAATTGCTATAATTGCCAAAGGGTGCCTTAGTTAAGTGGATATCAATTGTTTACTAGTGTTTGCTCAAAGGTCATATTTTATTACCTTTTGTAAAAATGGCAACCTTTTTCCCTTTTATACATGCATGAAAACTTTTCTCATAAATTTTTGGCACATGTGGAAAAAAAAAAAAGTTGTTGTATAAAAACATTTCATCCAAATTTCATGCGAGTATAAAAGCATCCTTAAGCACCTTTATATATATATATAGCAATAGTAGCTTTTGAGGAATTTATAATTTCTTCTTTAACCTTAAAAGCCACTTCTTTCTCTTAAAGAGAAGCCTTTTAGGCCTTCCTTTTCATCAAGGATTTATCCTTAATCAAATTATATCATAACTTGGTAAGGTGGCAACCATTCAGCTAATCTTTTTATGATCCAAAAAAAGTGTCAAAAAGTGGTTTTTGTAAACCATAACTACAAATTAACTACTCTCTTTCAAGTGGTTACTACCTAACAACTGTAACCATTCTTTTGTAATGTAACAAATTTAACTAAGTTGGCCATAGATAACCTTTTTGTAGTAATAACCACCAAAAGCACAATTGGCTTAAGAATTATCTAATCCTCTTTAATATCCTTTCAAGAAGGACAGGTGTTTAAAGCTAACAGACCCAATGTTTTATTATCAGTAAGATTCATTTGTCCTAGTGATAGTATGCAATCCATTCAATGAAAAACATTCTATGTCTAACAATTCTAATAAACAAAACTTTTGTCTTTAATTTCACAACCCATAAAAGTGTCCATTCAATAGGCCTACTTCTTCTAAATATAAGGAATTAAAATTCCTTTCTTATGGCTAGCCAACAATAATTATATGGCAATTGACCAGTAAAGAATAAACAATTCTTTATGTCATCAACTAGCATTTTCCTTAAGGAACCACTACCTTTGTTTTTTTTCCAATATATGCCAATAAAAGGTCATCCATCTGTTAGCCACAAGTAATCACCACTATGTCTCTATGGGTTTTACACCCATTAGCTACAATCCTTTGTTGATTAGTTGTGTTTATATTGGATTTATACAAAAATGATGCAATTGGCTTGGTGGTAATAACAACATTTATGAAAAGATAGTATCTAGATTCTAATAGCTAGTAGCTTTGCATCCTTTCAAAGAAGTGACACAAATTTGACACCAAACAACAATAATTTTTGCACCAAACAGCAACTTTTTTTATCTTTTTAATTTTTTTTTAGTTTTTTTATACCAATTATTGAAAAAATGAAAGACCATTAATATTCTCTTTTCCCAACAAAACACAACCCTTTATCTTGCTTTAAATCAAAGAACTTTTGTGTGTTTGTGTGTGTGTGTGTGAAGTGTGTAAATAAGCCCCATAGTTTTACCAAGAGCAAGATATATCAATTTCTTAAAACAAAAGAAGCACAAATACAATATTTTATACCTTCCAAATGACTTGGTAAGTCAATAAAACTTTAAGAAAAATACACACAAGATACATATCACCCACTAAATTTGACACCAAATGCCAATTGGTCTAATGACAATTATACTCCCTAGCATATCACCTTCCTGGAATTTGAATTAAGGCCCTCATATAATTAATACATTAACTAATTAAACAATAATAGCCCTTCACAGAAAGATATATTAACCATGATTTGATATAACATAAACTCATTTATGTATGATGGATATCACGAATATTAGTTTTCATAATATCACACAATTAAAAGGAAAGGCATACTTTAATCTTTTTAGAACTTAAAGAATACTTAATAAGTGTAATGGAGTTAGAAGCAAATTTTTTCATAATTTTATCTTAAAATTGTTAAATCAAAAATAGAGCTATAAGCGAAAAATTGTTAGAACATTTTCAAAATGAAAATTAGACATGTCTCTGAGTTTATTTGATAGTTATTAAAAGATGTCTTTTTTTTTTATGAAAAAGCATGTTAAATGGTTGTATCTATTGGTACTAAAAGATATCTTTCTTTACCAAATAAACCTTGAACCACTATATATAGAAGAGTCTTCCTTTGATCAAAAGGAGAAAATGTATAAAAGGAAAATATTGTTTCCTAGAAGAATATTTCTGAGTAATATACAAATTTCTTGAAGTCTTAATTTTAGTAATGTAAACTATAATCAAGTATCTTTCATTTTATTTTGTGAAAGAATTCATTATAACTTAATTACACTATTACAAGGATAAATTTTTCCTTAGTGAGAGTAGTTTGGATACATAACTTGAAACAACTCTTTCACTTTAAGTATAACCTTGTTGTTGGTCCAACAATCTTAAGGAAAAATAATTTAATGCATCTTTTTAAAAAAGAACATTTTTTAATAACTACCAAATGAATCAAGAGACATGAATACTTTTAGCTTTGAAAATGTTCCCATATGTTTTTTTCATGATAATGCTAGAATGCTTGCTCCAATGAATACATATCTGCTCACAATGTCATCGACAACTTCTTATTAATGGTAACCTGTATCAATCTATTGACTAATGCCTAAGTATCAATCTATGCCAATGTTGAACACATGCCAAATTTGCATGTAATCTTGTCTAGCTTAGGATAAATTATACATAAATTTTTTAACTATATAATTGGTCATAGAGGATTATATGTAACTTTTGTGCTAATCAATGATGTTCTAAAATTGTGATTATACTCCTTGTATAAGCATATTATGTGCCCCTTGTTCCCTCTCTTCTAAATTTCCAAAATGTCAAATTAGGAGCTTCAAACGCTTGTATGCTAGAATAAAAATACTTTTAGTGAAAAGCAAATGTTTTTAGTTTTTAAAAAGTAGATTCCCTAAATTTTCAAAAAAACACAAATGCTTTTTGCCTTTACTTTGAGTAAAAATATATTCTTTTAATAAAAGTAGATTCCTTTTATTTTACCTAATTTGATGATTTTCTTTATCATAAAGAATAATTCAAGCATAAGAAGTCTCCTAAACCTTCCAAAAACCCTTCTTATTACACAACTCATAAACCTCAAAAGAACATTAAGAGAAAGCTCATGCCAAAAGCGCGTATATGTATATATAAACAACGAAATACAACTAAAAGCATTTAATGGTAAAATATTATTATCATAAACAATATATGACGCCAATTGGGATGTCAGACTTCTTAGAATTAGATCCCACGAATTCTTACCATCAAATGGCAGAAGCAACCAAGAGGTATCAATTCTGGCATTTTTTTTTTTTTTCCATTGGTCGCCAATGAGTTGTGACAGCTTTGTTGTTTTGTCTAGGTTCAATCTTTCATCTCCCACTAAAGACTAAAGTCTTATTTTTGTCATAAATTGTACGCCAAACCTCTAAAATCGTAGGGACTCAATTGACCACAACATAATGCTCGAGTGGTCTTAAGGTTGTGTCTCGTGCAATATGGGTTTGATATAAGATAAATAATTTAGTTGGGTTCATCAACTGACCAAAAATGTTACTCCAGCGTAAGATTTTGAGTTAAGCTCTCAATCTTCCCATTAAAAAAGAGACAATAAAGAAAGACAACATCTGAAACAACCGAACGTATTATGCCACTTTTCCGGTAATTGTATGTAGCCTTTCAAAAATTATATCATATTGTTTCAAAATTGTATGCAAAAATCAAAATTTAGTTCCATACAGTAAAACAAAAGGTTACAAACATTTCATTTTTGGGGGGATCTAATTGACCACAAGGAAATGCTCAAGTGGTCTAGTTGATGCATCTTGCACATTCTAGAGTGCTGTCTGAAAATAAATAATGGAATGGGATTTGTTAGCTAACCAAATATTTCACTCCATGGTATTATTAAGAATCCAACTCTCATATTTTTCCTAATAAAGAAAGATGATTTAAAAAGGGAACTAGCAACCAAGCTTGTTTCGCTCTTTTATGACACATTTTACTCCAAAAGTGCATCTCTTATGTTCTCCAAGGATACATGATGTTGCAACAATGTTCTGTCTAACCTACTTAAAAAGTTACACACTCTCTTTTTCTCTTTTTAGGCATGTATCTATTGCAACTAATTTGTAATTAGATTTCAATTAGTTTCAATTTGGATAGTACTTACAGGTGCTTTTGGATGCATGAAAAAAATAAACAAAAAATAAAAGACAAAAGAGGAAAAAAGAAAAAATAAAAAATAAAAAATAAAAAATAAAAATGACAATTTATTATTAATATTCAAGTACAAGTCCAAATACAAATTATAAGCTCAAAGCCTAAACCCCAACCCATCAAGGAGAGTCTCAAAATCATTGGGCCCATAGACAAGTCCAACAAACTTTCACATATAACCTCCAGTTGTTGGACCTCGAATAAGGTCCATAAGATTGTTTTCTGATAGCATTGTAAGATGGGGTGTAGTTTTCGTTCTAATTTTCAGGCCCAAGGCCCAGCACAATAAATTATTGCTATAAGAAGCTCATTGCCCAAATACGTCCAAAGACCCATGGAAATTTCAAAAGTGCATTTCTAGTGATCTCTTCAGTTACATGGTAAAATAAAATTTGACAGCAAGTACCCCATTAGTGTGTTGGTGCATCTTAGTTAGGACTCTTGTCACAGAGGTCAACCCCTAAGATTAACAGAAAATCGTAACCCCCGTACTTCCCCCCTAAAATCGATAAAATTATTAGAAAAGTGGTCGACCCTATGTTTTATGGGCAAAGCCTTGGGTAGCATGTTGCATTTGGGTACACAACATGACATGAAGATCGACCAAAGATTGTCAGAACTTCTGCTAAATACCAGCCATTACTAAGTATAAAGACAGTGGTGAACCTCAATTTGCTCTAGAGTTAAGACGTACTGAAAATCTGAAATTATCCACTTTAAATGTGTAGTTATTCATAAAAATACCGTAAAATTGGCAAGCAAATGCTTTTCACATACCCCTTTCTTTGTTTTCTGGGGTTGCATCTACTTCCTATGAATCATGGCATTAAATCTGTATTATATACATGTTATCTATATGTAAATATAATTTTATTGCAAAAACGAACGAGGACCCAAAAAGGAGGCCAGATTGAAAAAAGATCTTGTCAATCAATAGAAATACAGTTGGAAAAAATACATAATCACATAAATCAAAAGAAAAAAAAAATATTTTTTTTTTAGGTCAACACGTCTCTTTAGGTTCACCATGCACCAAAACATCAATGTGTTGCTCTTCTTGGAACTCAACAACTTTGCCAATTTCTTCTTTGATGGCCTTAGCATAATCATCCTCTGAGAAAAACTATATTAACACAAGACAGGATAGAGGAGAGCCACAAATGTTGAAGTAATCAACATAATCTGAACAGTAAAAGTTCCCAATTTCTGACGCACTCTTCTTGGATCTATGGTCTGAGGGAAAGATCCAATTATGATGGTGGGAAGAATTGGAAGGTTCAACTTCTTCTGCTAAGCTTCCAACCTTGCACTCTCGTTTATTGCATAATGATGGTCATGACTCTACAGAGTAGCAGCCTAAGAAACAATTCAGAAAATTCAAACCAAGTTCAAATTAAACAGCTTTGATAGCAATTCAAAACAGGCACAATTAACCATTTTAGACAACAAGAAGTAACAAGGGCATAATTATTTAGAGAAACCAATAGCTTTTTAACTGTTGTCGCTCTTGTTGGTGATTTTCTTGAAGCATGGGCTAACACATTAGCAAAGAAACAGGTATGCATGTGCACAAAAATAATAATAATGATAATAAATTACTTTGGAAAATAATCTATAGATGCATAAAAAAAAAAAAAGGCAAATGTGCTACACAGAAGGAAAAATGATCAGTAGCTAGTTCACCATGATTATACCAAAAAAAAAAAAACGAAAGCAAATGTCGTGCATGGTATTGGAAGGTCAACAAGAAATAAGAATTATCAACATCAAAGACTTCACATGCATTTAAGAAATGCACAGACGGTCAAAGATATTTACTACTAAAGAAGTAAGGTGGAAGTTATTGAATAAAATCCTGTGCTGAGATTTTTTTACAAACGCACCAACAAGAACTTTGAATCCAAATACGATGCATACATTTGTTCAACGTGGACATCTCACATAGAGTTAAATTGTCTCGGTGGCATTTTAATTTTACCCTTGTTTTGCATGCATCTAGCATTGACATTTGGAGCTAAACAGAGCTGACTCGAATGAATAGCCTAACTTAGCCCCCCCTAAAACTCGACTTAACACAACCTATCTTTATTGAAAAAGTTAATAACCTAACCTAAGTTGAAAACAACCCAAATAAGTCTAAACCAAAGTCAACCCAAAATTTTTATTGATTTCAATATATAGTTAAAATTTTTGAATATCTCTTATTTTTAATGAAAATGATATCATTTTGCAATTTACTTTTATATTTATAATAATTAACTTTTTAATTGTTGTATAAATGTTTAAATTATCAACAATAAGGTCCAAATTCTACACCTACCGCTTGTTGTCAAGCCACCTGGTCATTTCTATGGCAGGGACGGAAGCATTATCCCTAGCTATAGAAAAGTAGAAATCAAACCCATCATTTTTACCAGGCGGAAATGTTCCTTGGGGAGCAAAGCTCAATTGAAAAGAAGGGTCGAATGCCTCAAATGTGTTATCAGTGATCATAACTAGAATAATAATCGCTTATTTTCATTCGTGGCTCCGGAAGTGGAACAAATGTTTTAATTAAGATGCATTAGTCTTTCTTTTTTCTTCTTTTTTTTTCAAGTAAACTAAACAAAATAGAGATAAATGAAATGGATAATTAATTATGTGGGTTTGAAAATCTAATGTGTAGTAATTTCAAAACAATATTTAATGAAAGGTATGTTTATTCTCTACTTTTTTTTTTTTTTCCCTGAAGAACAAAGGAACAAGAAACTTTCCAACCCAAAAGGATACACAATCATGTCTACATTCAGTGGTAACCCAAAATTTGTTTTGCCTTCTTATGTGATATATTTTCGCATCCAAAAGGCCACTTGAATACTTATATTATATGGGGAAAAAAAAAAAGAATGAAAGAAAGAAATATGCCAATTATGACTCTATAAATCCTCAACAAGAGGCAAAAAAAAAAAAAGTCCCTAGGAAAGAGAACTTACCTCAAAAGAAAATAATAAAAAAAAAAAAAAAGACATACAAAAACAAATGTGATAATTTATATTATGATAATCAATCGAATAGCCCCCAACATAAAAGAACATAGGTTAGAATCGAGGAGATTGAAGTAGGTTCTACCTACAAATACCAAACCAACGACTTAATAACACCTTCACACACCAAAGTCTACGTAGGTCTGAGAGAGCAAGCATATGCAAAGACAGCCCCTTGGCGGCAGAAGGATAAGACCCACAAACAACTCTATGAGATGATGTTCTCCGACCCTACCAGTAGCACCATTTCCGATTTCAATTTCTTCTCCTTTTTGATTCCCTTTCTGCCCATTATTCGCTTTTCCTAAACTTTGTTTTAAAGTCACGTGACTCATTAAAAATCTGGTTGCCACGTTGCCCCCTTCTTTACGTTCCACCTAGTCGTCGCACTAATGAAATTACCTTTTTTTATTTTTTGTGGTGTGCGATAAGCAGCTTTTGGACCCTAAAGCAGTTGCCAGCTTGTAGCTCATAGGGGGAAGAATGACCCATCGAATAAGACAGCTGTATGGGTTGACTAATTTTGGGCTTCAGTGGGCCCAACGCCAGGTCCATCGTGATTCGAAAAAGGAAAAAAGAGTTGAATGGATTTCAAGGGCTGGAATGTTGTTTAATTTCTTTAAAATAAAAGAAAATTTTAGGTCTTTTTTGTTCCTATCAAAACATAATTTTATTTTTAATACACATTGACACACAATCACTAAATTAAAAGTAATCTATGAGTAAAATGACTTACAAATTTAATCCCATCACATATTAAATATTTTGTTGGAGATATAATTCTAGACACTCAAACCCAATGTATGAGTGACATTACCCATGAAAGTTTGTATAATTCATGCAAGTTTCTTTCTATTTGTTCATTTACAACTTGGAATCTTTTTCCAACATTCCAAACTGCTCGTGAGTGGATGAAATTAGTCGCTTCAATGCTTTCCTGCTCATGTTAAATGCAATGCAAACCTTCTTCAACAAGGAAGCTGATGTCGACATGTTTAGTCTATACAGATTTCTAAGTTTATAGCACATGAATGCGAGTCGAATTGGGAAGGTGAAATTTCAAGTCATCCTTCTAGAATATGCCACCAAAATTCCCGTTACTCAAAGCCACCAAAAGACGTCCCTATCCCAAACCATTTAGGGAATTCCCGTAAGCTTAGAAACTCTCATTGTTCTCATTCACAAAACCAAACATAGAATGCCTTCCTCATGATATTTCCTCAAGAAGCTTACCATCCAAGTAGAACACTGTTAAGGAAAACGTGCCCATTAGCAACCTTATCCTTTACCTAACTAGAAAAACATTGCCCTTATGCTAGAAAGACTTTAAGGGAGTTTTATCGGGATGGGGTTGTGCGGAAAATGTCTAGGGAAAAAGAGTGTGAGAGAGAGAATAATGGAGACGGTGAAACTCTTTTGGCTTTTAGAACAGTCAAGTTCATTGGTAATTAAAAGTGTGTATGTTTAACCAATTTCATGGTTTGCATATTTTAGCTGGGGCTTTTGTCTGTGTGCTGGTCATTTCTCGTTTTATTACAAGTTTGCTAATAATTAATGAAAGGGTGAGATGGTTACTACTTCATTACATTGTTGTTTTTTTTTATTTTTTTAATCCGAGATTTTACTCATAATTACTGTTACTAAAACCCACCAACTCTACTCTACTATCAGATTAACACTTTCCTTAATTTCTTTTTTCTTTTATTTTCTGCATTATCATTAGAGCAACGCATTTCATTTTCTAAATAACTTCTACTCTCTGCAATTTTATTGGTGGAATTTTGCCATGGTACATGGCATAGAAAGATAAGCTACTCCAGCTAATCACACATATCAGGACAAAACTGAATAATAGCAGGACTACAAGTTTAGTTATGACTCTCTATATTTACATTTAGGGTTAGACCATTAAAGTGCCCCACAATTCTATACAAAACATCACCATACACATGCGAGATGTTTCATGTTTGGATAGATCATTAAGGTGCCGAGTGATCAATTAGGTTTTATTTTTAATGTTTGATGGCTCGGCCGTTGGAAACTATAACTAAGCAAGAAAGGAAAAGAACACCTGTATCAATATAAGGCTGCTGCTGTTCCAGAACTTGGCACTTGATGGACCCTATTTTTGGAGCCAATAAATGAAGCCCTCACACTTTTAGAGGATGAGAGCCGTAAATTCAATGCAAGCCCTTAACTTGATTTGAGTTGATACGTGAAGCTCAAAAAATTGCTGCGCTCGAAGTCCACAATCACTCACATTGTACACACAATCCTATTTTCTTTGATATATCCAATCCAATTTTTTTATATATATAGAAAAAATTAAGTTAGAACCAACCCCCACCCCCACCCCTCCAATCCCCCCCCCCCCAAAAAAAAAAAAAAAACGGTGCTTGCGAATGATCCTTGTGAAATGATTCTTGTGATCTATTTCAACAGTCTCAGTTCTTAAGTGAATTTGGTCAACAATAATAAAATTTTTCAATGGACAAGTCCTACGCACACATGTGAGACTCATCCTATATTTAAGTCAGAATTTTCGGTCTCAATGCATTCAATTCAACTGCTATGGGTTTTTAATAAGGATGAGTCTTGGAAGAATGTTCTTGTTCTTAAATTGAGAAGCATATATCTCTAGGGAAACTCCAAATTAGTATCATATCCAAGGGAAACAAGAAAGGAGGGAAAGAAAGTACCTATAACAATAACTACCCACCAACACAATATCTGGTTTTGTACGTTTATTTTTTGAGTTGGGAAGTCCTTCACAACAGTGATATAAGATCTATGTGTAAGATTCTTTTTTGAGGATCAATCATCCGCAAGGAGGGGACAAAGAGTTGGGAATGGCAGGCTCCCTTTTACCACAATTCTCCAATGTAAAGGGGTCCCGTACCTAACCTAAGTTTCTTGATAACACATGGGGGGGGGGGGAGTGAAAATTTTTGTGGGGGGAAAAAAGGCACAGGGAAAGGCGTCATGCTTTCATGAGAGGCATCTATGATGA